>CANUEP010011651.1:0-77046 GCA_947857235.1 Jatropha podagrica | reverse complement strand
TTAAAAATAATTGGTTGTAAAAAAACAAAACAAAATATTTTAAATTTTTTTTTTTTTTTTTTTTTTTAAAAAAAAAAAAAAAAAAAAAAAAAAAAAAAAAAAAAAAAAAACAAACTGAACTGATTATTGTAAGAATTCAGAATAAATTAAATCTACTGCAACAACTTCTCTAAGTTATCTTATCTGCTACAAACAACTTAATTAAGCTACTAATATCCTTTAATCAAGGAACAAATTACAAATTGAAAAGAAAAATAAATCGAAAGAAAAACATAATCAAAAGAAAAAATATTATTGCAACTCCTCCATAAAATCAGCTAAGAAGTGTCTCAATGTATCAACAAATACCAGTCTTGTTAGTAAAGTAAAGTTTGCTAGAATGTGCATTGAGATTAATCTAATCAAACCTCTAATCTCTAAGTTTTGGCTTTAGAGAAGGATAAGGAGGGTTAAATATAAAGGAATCCACCCTATTTTTTTTAGTAGTGGAAATATGGCCATAATTATGGACAAAATACCTTGATGCTAATCGAGATCTTAAACAAATTTGTAATATGGGGAATAGAGGCAATGAAAATCCATCATTATATGAAGACTTACACTAACCATGTTTTACCTCTAGTTAATTTGAAGGTTACTGATTTCATGGAGCTTGGATATTGGTTAGGAACTCAAGATATAATTATAGAAAAGCTCTTAACATCAACTTTACTAAGAATTTTATCCTTGATGTATTATGCAAGGTGGTGAAAACTCATATGGATACTTGATGTATTAGATTTGTATATTGCAAGTCGAATGTGTCACTTAGGAAGCATCTTTGAAATGATTTTATCCTCGATGAGTGGGGTTCTTTTAATCATTGGTTGGTTAGGATTAAAAGATTTTAACTTTGTAGTGGATTTAAGTTAATAATTGGGTTATTCCTTTCATTTTCCAATGCTTTAGTAGAGGATTTTTTTCAGTGGATAATTGATTAAGGCCTTATTGATTTGTATATAGTGGCTCGTCGTTTACTTGGTGTAGAGGTAATGATAACTTCTGTAAAATAGGGCCTCATCTTGATACTCAATTTTTTGTGGAAATCATCTTTCTTAATGATACAAGTTACTTATCTTCCTAAGCTTAATTCGAACCACATGCCTTATTAGTTTGTACTAGCGTTCATTTATAGGATAAGAATTCGCAATTTTATTTTCAAGCAACTTGGTTGGGCCATAGAGATTTTTAAAGCATGATACTTAGTTCCTAGTCTTCCCTAGCCAAAGTATCAACAAACATATTTTCTTGCCTTTGAAACCATGTGAAGGTGACATTTAGAAGTTATACAAAGAGAAACTTACAATCCTGAATGATTATACCCCACTCGGAGAAATCCATATTAGATTTGTGCATAGCTTGACAAACCTCCAAAGAGTTTGACTCAACATGCATATCACTCTAATTACCATTATGGAGCCAAAAGAGGACATTTAGGCACAAATGAACAAGCAAAGTACCTAAAAATGGTAGAAATAAAATCACCATTATTGTTGCAAATCACTTATGCAAAAGAAGCTTGATTGGTTGGCCCCCTAACAGAAGCATCAAGATTACATTTGAATGAACTAGGTGGAGGCTTCTACCATGAAGAAACAGTAACTAGTCCACAATTATTGTACAATATAGGTTGGTACGAAACTTGAGCATCTCTCCACTCAATTAAAAATTTTCTAGAAGCAGTAACAATTGTATATGGCGAGGCAATGGTACCTTTCTAAACTTGTAGATTTTTAAAGAAACACAGGTACCACGATACACTGCAAATTTTAGCTTCTTTAATTGGGTTAAGAAGTTGAGCCAGCAATAAAAAACCAATCATAAGGACTTATAGAAGCATGAAGTGGCAATTGAAAACCAGTCATTACCTAAAAAAGAGCAACTCGATCATAATAGAGTAAAACGTGATTAACATTTTCTGGATGCCTACACAAAGAAAAATTTGTCTACAATCTGCATATCTTTCTTAGCTAAACATTCTTTGATTGGTAAGATGTCTTTATATTTTTGGTGGAATTTGTAACTTTCACACCTCCCAAAAAAACCCCATATTTGATATAGGTTCATCTACAAGCGTAGAATGAGAAATTACATAGTAGCTTGATTTTACAGTATAAGTTTCATTCTTGGACCAATGCCATCTTGATTGCTCCTCTACATTTTGCAAACGAATGAGAATTTTTAGAATTAAATCAACATCTCATGGTTCAAATAACCCTTGAAGTAAAGGTTCATTCTAGCCATAATTATCTTCCAACAATAATAAATTAGTGTTAGACAAAAAGCAATTCCTCCATCCTTGAATAAGATAACGTAATCTATCCATGAAAAAAGAAAATAAAGTTCTTTTGTTCCTATCAATAAGAGATGGAGGGCCCAGATATTTCTGCCTCATCATCTAATAATCCCAATGCAACCATATCGCACTCCACATCTCAAGCTCTTATTTTCGTGTCCATTGTCAAAATTGGCGATCAGAAAAGAAAACTTGCACTAGGGCAAAACCTCACAATTATAATTATTGATGAAATCTTTTAAACATACATTTTAGTTTTCCATTTAATTATTAGTAGTTTAAGTTTAATATTTTAATAATTTAATCATAAATAAAGTCCTTATAGGAATCTTTTATATTCTTAACTAATCCTTTTAATTTAGAGTTTTTATAAATTTTTGTGGTTTAATATTGTTAATAGGATTATATTCCTTCCTAAATTAAGCTAATATAACTTATCAAATTAAATTTTCTCAAATAATAATTTTTTATTTTACTTTTTAATTAATTTTTATTGTAAAATCTAATTATATCTTTTTCTGTCCTTGAATAACATTTACCAAATTAGTGATAACATTTATAGTGGAAATGACTCGGACCCAACACCTCTCACTTTATACATCTTGAACTCAACACCTCTCACTCCATATATTTTTCACAAGAGGTAAAAAGATAAATCAGACCACACCTGATTAGCATTAGTGTGATCATATTTCAAAACTTAACAGCAAGATATATTAATTTTCAAACTTAAAACATATGTTATGTGATCCAATAAAAATATAAAAAATAAAATATAAATTAAAAAAAATTAAAAACTAATAAGTTACTTTGTCGCTATGGTCCTTATCTTTAATAATCCATTGTTAGTTTTAATCTGCATACATAAAGTACTCATATTTTTTTTTTTTTTCATGAACTATGTTGATTTTATATACTTAATTCTCCTTAGATCAAAGTTTTTGTAGTGTATATAATTAATTGGGTTAGGTCAAATAGGATACTTTAAAGTACCTTAACCGTTGTGATCCCTATCACATTTTTAAATTTGTGTTTTGGATATACGAATATTTTCTTAATTGCTCTTCCGCAAATCTTTAAAAGTGGAGTTCAAATGTATAATTTTAGGTAGTTCAAACCTCTTTTCTCTCCTTCTCTCATTAGTTTGTTGACCAATAATTATTCATCATGATCCTAATTTTTCTCAATCACAATTATTTAGGATGTTATGATTTGGTATATTGAAATTCCATTCGACAAAAATTCTTTCAAGCTTATCATTTCAAATTCATTTAATAAGTAAGCCCAATCTTAACAAAACTAATTCGGTGCATATTTTTTTTTTTAATTTATTTAATAAGGGCTAAATCATTGAAAATACCCTAAATTTTACGTATTTAATTGTATCCTAATTCAATTTTCTTTTCGTAGTGTCCTGAACTTCAATTTTAATTACAAGAGCACTATAATTTCAAAGTGTATCCAATTTAATGAATAAAATATTATTTTTATTGGATCTATACTCTCTTTTATGGCAAGGTTAACTAAAAACACATTGTTTTACAGCGCCTTAACTAATATCAGTTAGAATTTAATTCATAAAAAAGTCAAGTAAAATACTTAGTTTTAATTAGTTATAATTATAAAGTTTTTCCATTTTTTAAATATGAAATTTTGTTTATACTCTGATTAAATCTCCTAAAAGAATAGGTTTTTATCCATTACGACATTATTTTATTTTCAAGAAATTATTACTTACTGTCAATATTATATAAGTAAATAAAAGTAGTTTATTTTTAAGATGAATAAATTATTTTGTATTTTAATATTTATATAAATAAATATAAATATCTATTATTTATAAGCAGTGGTAGTGGGAATGGATCTAATTTGGGAGAAATGTTAAACTGAGTCCCACAATAATAATATTTTATTCATTAAATTTGGTACAATTTGAAATTAGGGTGTTATTGTGAATAAAATTAAACTTCAGATATTATGAGAAGAAAATTGGATTTAAGGTATAATTAAAACTACCTGTAAAATTTGATATATTTTTAATGATGAAACCTTTAATAAGTGAGTCAAACTTTAACAAAACTAAATTAATGAGTCGCTTATATATAAGCTTGTGACCCAACTTATAAAATAGTTTTTAGTAGATAAGGGAGTATTTATGCATTTAACTTTTCATATTTTTTAATAGATCTACCCTGCTATAAAATAATAGAAGAATAGGGAAAATAAAGAGAGAATATGAGAATGTCATTCTTATTGATGAGCAGTCATATATATATAGGTGCATAAAGTGAAAACCTAATAGAAAAAATAGAGTCAGACATAAATTAGAAAGATAAAATTCTCACTAATTAGTAATATAGACTTCCAGTCTATGTAGGATATCCACTAATTTCATAACACTCTCCTTGGATGTCCATTATTCAAAGAATATGCCTCGTTAAAACTTTACTACGAAAAAATCACTTGAGAAAAAATTTTAGTAAAGGAAAAAAAGTACATTTTTTTTTTTAAATATGCATTGAAATACTATCTCATTAAAAATCTTTATCAGGAAAAACCTAGTGGGAAAAAACATTTCTTAAAGGATAAAGAGTACTGTGAGTATTTACTCTCCCTCATGAAGATAAATCTTGAGATATTTAAGTTTATGCATTCTAATTTAGTGTACCAATCCTTCAAAAATTGTGATAGAAAGCTTATAGTAGAAAATTTGCAGTAGAAAGTGTGTTGATGAGAAAATCAACAACATTGTCACTTGAGTAGTTGAATTTCAATATCAACATTCTTTTCTAAATTATAGAGAAAAATTTTTATAAAATATATTCTTCTTAGTCTCTTTAATATATCCTTCCTTCAAAAGAGATGAGCATACAAAGTATTATCTCCATATATCAATATTAGATAATAAGTAAATCTCACATCGTAAGAGTTTTTCTCAGGACAAGTAGACCGCACGTACTTTGAACATGTTGAAATATTTATTTCAAAGCACATTCTTGCCTTTCTTCATGAATTGCTAAAATTTCTACATGAATAAAAGATGTAGTAGTAATATTTTATTTCTTGAATGCCATGAAATGACTATACCTACACATGTAGATAAATGTATTGTTTGTGATCTAATACAATGTGGATTAGATAAATAATTTGCAATTTCATAACCAATCAAATCTGATTTTGACATTTTGTTAAAACATAAACTCACATATATCATATAACATGGAGATATCAAAATATATGTTTAACTTCGTTCAATTCCTTCATATTCAAAAAAAAACTATATCTTGCTAATAAAATTTATAAAAATATTTATATCAAATTATATGACTAGCAAAATATATTAATATCTTTATTTCACTAAGATATAATACTTCAGGATCAATAAGTTCTTCATAATTTTCTAAAAGTGAAAAAAAAATGAAAAATGGTCATCTTTCATTAAGAAACCTCACAACCATTAACATCCACGTAAAATCATTTTAATAACTTAGTCCTCTATGTAATTCGTAAACCAAATTTCAATTATGAAATACTAGATTTTAAGGCCGAGACAAAACTTTATATTCCTAATGTCTTTTGTCTTAAAATCTTTGGAAGCTATTCAAGAGTTCCAATAATATGTTCATGAACTAAATATTGACAAATTCATATTCAAACCTCTTTATAAAATCATGAACATATAACATCATTATTATAATATTCTTTCAATAAATATTTAATAATCCAGAGACCACCTTACTTATATTAGCATATAAAAAAAATATCAAAAATATATAGTATAATCATAAAATGATATGATATTTTTCAGCCATAAATATGATTAAGGCTATTATACCGTATATATTGATATTTCTTTAATCCACATAGAAATTTTGATTGTATTTCTCAGAGTCTTAATTTATTTGCTTAAATTATTTTTCAATATTTCATATATGATATTATCCACTAATCCACATAGAGCTCTACATAATTAATTGAATAAATTTTTTGAGAATTTAATTTTATACTTCAAGTAACTTAAATCTTTAGGGATTTTCTTATAGATATATACATTAAGTGGGCCATATAAATAAGCAGTCACTAATCTGTTAGATGCATGAATTACCAGACTAATCAAATATCAAATTATAATTGCATCCACCACTATCCTCATAATCAATGTTAGTTCCTTATGAAAAACTTATGCAATAAGCTGTGCTTTACATCTCATGATCCCATTTTATTTTTGCACAAATATATATTTGTATTCTATTGGCTTGACATCTCCTGATGTCCACTAAAATTTCAAAAACTTTACTTCTCAAGTAAATCAAATGTTACATGTGTTGTTATATTTTGTGAGGATGTCTAGTTTTCCCACTTCCCCTTTTTCGAAAGGAAGAAATGGATTTAAATGGGCTTGATTTATTTTATTTAATGAAATTGATTTTCGCCATTAGACTCATTTATTAATCTTAAAAAAGGTTCCCCTACTTTGATAAGAGTTTTATTAAAATTTGGAGTAGCCACTCTTATTAGAAATAAAATTCTCGAATTAGTTGATTCATTGGGATCGACTAATCCTGTTTTGTTAACCAGAGATAAGGTCAAAATTGGGTATGAAATGAAAAGGTGTTAGACACCTATTTCATGCAGTCAAACCAGTCCCCTAGTTGTCTATTAATTCACAATTAATTAATAATGCAATTAATTAGAAATTGAGATATAAAACCTTTTTAATGCATTTTTTGGAAAATTATGTCATCCACACAAATTATTGCAAGTATACCAAACATAAAACATAAAAGCATACACAAAGAAAGGGGGGAAGGAGAAAAGAATACAACCATCTCCTAATTAATACATTCCACACTTAACTCTCTAAATTTTCCAAACCCACTAATTATTACGTTGTGCAATAATAGAAATCCCATTAAGGATCCTTTACATTTTGCAAAAGGAATGAAGCAAAAACCCATCCCATTTACAATCAAGTATAAAAGAAACACATATTCATATAAGTATAGATCAAGCAAAACATCCAGATTCAATCAATCATTCAAAAGATATGAGCATAATGAATGTAAGCATTATAAAAGTGATGAATGAAGGGTTAGAGAAATAACAATGATAAACATCAAAATAAATGGCGAGAAATTAAAAAGATAGAAATGGCAAAATGCTTGTAAATTCAAAGAGAATATTTTAAAGATAGAAACTTAAAGATTGGACTAGATTTAAGCTCTTGACCTTCATGTTCATCCCTAAAGATGAACAAATCCGTCAATCACTGCTCTCAATATTAGTTTTACTAGTTTATTTGATCCATATATAACCTAAAATGCCTCACGAACCATTTAAGGTCGGAGCTTGGCCACTAGATCTTTAAATCGGGATATTTATTAGATTTTTACACATTCAGAGCCTCTGAAACAAAGGGTTGTTCGCTACAGGAGACTATGCGCACGCCACACGTAGTTGTACAAGGCCTTCCCAAATCAGGAAGGCTTCTATGTTTATTGGGCAAAAATAGGCGATTCTAGGAACTTGTGGCATGAGCCAAAGGGAAGTGGTGCATGCCACACTTAGTGGTGCACATCACTATGGTTGGCCTCGTGCCACAAAGGTGCAGAAACCCCCTGTTTTATTAATCCTAAGTTTTTCTCACAATGAGACCCAAAGTCGGCATTTTTAATGTCGAAAAAGGAAAGAAAAGGAAGTAGAAAGCAACTAAAGGTTCGTAAAAATCACCTTAGGTGATTTCTTTTAGGATTTTCTTGAAAAATGGATGAAGGGAAACCCAAAGCTAGGTCATTGATCGAATAGTCCGTGAACAAAGATTAAGGATGTGTTTCTAGAATTTCTAGTTCTTACTTAAGACTTTTGATGATTACAAATCAATAGATCACAACTTAGATGATAGATAAACACAAGTTTTATTTGATTCTTGAGTTGAGTTTTGAAAATGCAAGAGTTTCCCTTAAGAGTCTAAAAAAACCTCCTTTTGGCACCACCCCTAATGCCTGTTTATAGGTGAATGAGGGAGGGTGGCCCTGTTTTAAGGTTGATGTGATAAAAATGCCATTGTCAGGCTTCACAATGGAACCAATCCCATTTTTACCAAATCAGACCAGGTGGCATGCAAAATGAGAGGTGCATTGAGAGTTGCATTGGGTGGGCCAGGCACGCTTCTCTAGCCTGATTTTTTTGCAAAACATTAGGTAATCCAAAAAAGTAAAAAAATGGTTAAACACATAAATAATCTTAAGCATGGACCATCCGTCTAAAAGCTAGAACGATCGACAAACCCAGTCGATTTTATGTAAAAAATGGTGTATCAACACTAAATCTTTTAAGGGAAAAATTTAAGCATCTACAGTTTGCACCCACTTTGATTATATTTTGCTTTTCAAGAAAAAATGTTATCAAAGTGTAAAGTAGACACATAAGTAAAGAAATACTTACCTAATTTGCGTTCTCTAAATGGCTTGGATGGATGAGGTATGCCATCTTGGCGATTTTATTGGGGAATTTGATAACTCTCCATCTCAAGAGGTGTGCCACTTCGAACGACTTAATTGGTGATACTTCGATCAGTCCAGTATCATTACGACAGTTGATAGGTGGGCAAATTACACCATGGTGGTTTTTGGTGACTTCTACAGCTATCTTGCGCCAATTGGCGACTTTTGATAGGAGGTGAAATGAGATGCGACACTTCATATAGTTTTCAGGGTGTGTCATTTTTTACGACTTCAACGAATGAAGGGATGAGATGCTTCGATCGACCCGATTGGTGAAAGGTGGACGAGTTGCGCTATGGTGATTATCGGCAACTTCTACAGCTCCCCAAAGCCGCTCCACTTTGGGAGGGGCGTCACTTCGAATAAATTAAACTGGGCTACTCCATTTTAAGAGAGGCTTCACTTCAGAGGGCTTAAACTAGGCTGCTCCACTTTGGGAGAGGCGTCACTTAGGATGGCTTAAACTAAAATGCTCCTTTCAAAGGTTATCTTTCTAAATGATGAATAGTAGAATGAGATGCACCACTTCGGATGGTTTCAGGGTGTGTCATTTCAAACGACTTCAACGGATGAAAGGGTGCAATACTTCGACTGACCCATTTGGTGAGAGATGGACGAATTGCGACATGGTGATTTTCGATTGCTTTTGTGGCTTCCCTGGGCTGCTCCATTTTGAGAGGGACATCACTTCAAACAACTTAAATTGGGTTGCTCCACTCTAGGAGGGGTGTAACTTTGGATGACTTAAATTGGAATGCTTTTTTCAAAGGTTATCCTTCTGAATGGTGAATAATGAAATGAGATGCGCCAGTTCGGACGGGTTTCAGGGTCCGTCATTTCTAACGACTTCAACGAGTGAAGGGGAGCAATACTTTGACCGACCCATTTAGTGAGAGATGAATGGATTGCACCATGGTGATTGTTGATGACTTCTGTGGCTTCCCTGGGCTACTCCACTTTAGGAGGGGCATCACTTCAGACGGCTTAAACTAGGATGCTCCATTTCAAAAGAGGTGTCACTTCGGACGGCTTAAATTAAAATGCTCCTTTCGAGGGTTGTCCTTCCGAACGATGAATAGCGAAATGATATGCGCCACATATGTGGCTTTCAGGGTGCACCATTTCTGATGGCATCAATGAATGAAAGGATGCGATACTTCAACCAACCTATTTGGTGAGAGATGGACGGATTGCGCCATGGTGGTTATCGATGACTTCTGCTGCTTCCCTAAGCTGCTTCACTTGAGAGGTGCGTCATTTTGGATGGCTTAAATTGAGAGAACTCCACTTTGGGAAGTGCGCCACTGTGAGGGGTGCGCCACTCGGGACAACTTAGATGACCGGCCTTAGTGGTCTTACAGTGTACCACTCAAGATGACTTAGATCTATAATGCTTTGCTTGGGGAGGTTCCTACAAAATAATTTTTGTAATATAGAAAAGAAAAAGACTTTTATCGATTATGGTTAGGAATCTCTATGATAAGGCCCAGAAAAGTGTGCGTGTGTGACATATGATTTTTAACATGAGAACGTGTGAACTTACGTGATTTCACATGTATTCATGTGTGCACTTGATTATTTATGAATTTGTGTGTGCTTGTGTGTGTGAAATCATATGAAGTCGTGTGAATTGATCTTTATATTTGTGTGTGAATGTGTAATTGTACATGGAATAGAGTCGAGAAAACTTACCTACTAGCCTACGACCAGCAATGATGCCCCTACTTTAGCGGCGAGTCAAGATGAATTGCCGACTAAGCATAAGAGTTGTGTCACAGTTGTTGAGCCGAAAGTCCCAAACTAGGGACCAACAAGCCCAAAAAGCCTATATCTTGAGTTGACAAACCCTATAGGCTTCACTTTTATTTCTTGGCTAGTTGTGTATCCGATGCCTATGAGGTCTTTGTTCATGGCTCACAATTTAGGAGAAACTCCTCCACTCAGAAAGTTATATGACTGCTACGATGGAGGCAGTTCGTCCCATACCTTCAGAGTATTATTTGCAACTTCTCTTTTTATGGACTTTGCCTATGTTTACTCTTTGAACCTTCTTTTTATGGAGGTTTGCCCTTATTTATTCTTCAAATTCCCCTTATTATAGGTTTGCCCCAGTTTACTCTCAATTGGTTCTTATTTTAGGCTTCACCCCAATTTAATCTTCAATTGTTGCTTATCATGGATCTTGTTGCGAGAATTGTATTTATGGGCTCTGCCCCTATTTATTCTCCAACTATATCTTGTTGTGGGCTTCGCTCCAACTTATTCTTCAATTTCTTCTTATTGTGGGCTTGCCCCAGTTTATTTAGAACCACTTCTAGTTGTAGGCTTTGCTCCAATTTATTCTGGATTGCCACTTATCACGGGCTCTACTCTGACTTATTCTTTTAGTTGTGTCTTATTACGAGCTTTGACCTAGTTTATTCTGAATTACTTCTTGTTGTAGGGTTAGCCCCAATTTATTTTCCCATTTCCTCTTGATGTGGGCTTCCTCCAGTTTGTTCTTCCATTGTCACTTAATGTGGGCTTTGCCCTAGTTGGTTTCTTCTATTGCCTCTTATCACGGGTCCTTGCCCAATTTTTTTCTTTGAATGTTGTGTTGTAGCCCCACTATCTTTCACCAATATGGGTAATAAACTCTAGGAGCTAGGTTGCTGTATGAAGCGCCAAGAATAATGTCGTGGAAGCAAATATTGAGGACGCCCCTGATCCTATAAGTTTTAAATGAAAACACCACAAAAAGGAAACTATGCATGGCATGTATGCATGATAAGTGTGCATGATATGCAAAACTAATGCAAAATCTTATAATGTAGTGAGCTCTTGTGGATTGCCACTTTGAGGGCTAAGAGACTCGTTCTGGTCATGGTGTCTAGCTAAGGTAGAGATATAGTTGAGCAGTCGAGAGCATTGAGCTCTAGGATGATCTTGATGGCACCCAATGATGAATTTAGACCTTTGTCATTCGTACTATGTCTTTATTCCATAAAGTCTTTTCAGAATAGTTCGACATATTGCATGAGGATTTCATCGTCACCTTGGTAAGAGACTGATTATCGACAAAATTATCCTTGTGCCTTGACTAGATATTAATCCCACTTCATTGACCATTTCATTGGTTAGGATTCCATTAAATGAACTGAGAGTAGGTACTTTTCCGTTGTTGTCTTTATTAAAAGCAGACATAGAGCTAAGATCATCGAATCAATTTCGATTGTCAGTTGTCTCCTCTTACATCTTGAGCTAGTGCTTTGCATTGATCCGCATTGATGATCAAGCCTTCGTCAATTGTAAATCAAATGCGAAGTGAGTGTGCTCCATTTCTAATTGTTCTCCTTTTGGCCTGTCTAACAGATCAATGGCTAATAATTAATTAATATTATCGAACAGACTCTAAATATTAAAGTTGCACTTAGAATCGATTCATTTGCACCCAAGATGAGAATCACCTTCAATTTCATGGTATTATATCTTTAAAAAAATAATAATTAAGTAATAATAATAATAATAATAATTGTTTTGAATAAATTATTAACTAACATATATTCGGGAGAATTTATTTATTTATTTTGATTCCAGGTGACAATTCTGAAGTTGAGATAACACAATACATTTGTTGTAAATTTCTTATATGGAAGTACAAAAATTTACAAAATAGCTCTTGCAAGCCAAAATAAACTTTTTTCTTCTTAATTTTTGTCTTTCAGGAAAAAGAAAAAGTATTAGCACCGGTTAGTAATTTTGTTTGTGTTTCTAAGTCTACAGTACAGCTGCATGAGGACAGAAAATGATCAATCCATCCTGAACTCCAGAAACCAAGAAAATGAAAATTTCCGTTTACTTCAAGTCTATCTGTTGATCCTCTGCAAACATACAACTAAGTATCCACCTGCAAAATAGCTAACCATTCCCATTTCAATTTAAACATTAGAAGGAAACAAAAGAAGAAAAAAAAAAAAAAGCAATGAATTCCATTTATGCTCTGATTAAAAAAATCTAGCTATATTTTTTAAGTGGAGGAGTAATCCCTGTCCTCCAAAATGAATTCCATCAAAAAATAAAAACAATAACACCATGTAAAACATTAAGTCTATTTTTAGTGCTAATGAATTCCGCAAAATCATAAGAAATTCATTTAGAATTTCATGTTTTTACACTTGGTGTTATACCATATGAAAAACGAAAATAGATTAATGGGGTGAAGTTACTAAAATGGACAGCCAAGGTTTTAACCAGATAGGTTAATGGAGGATTCAGTATCCAATGGCTCAACTCCAATGGTATAACCAAATATCCAATAAATGCTCTAGTGGACAGAAAAGGATTCTTACTTCACATCTTCAACCTAAGCTTCTTTTGTTCTACCTTGATAAGCTAAGATTAGGTTCAATGAAAATGTTCATTTCAATCTTATAAATTCAACTTTATGGAATTTAATATAGCTAAACCAAATTTACTATTTACAAGTGAAATTTCGTATTTCATGTTCATTTATACCATATAAAGATAAAAGAGATTTCAAGTATTGAACGTAAACGAATTAAATCCCGATTAGTAAAAGATCATAGAAATTTGTTGGGAACTTTCATCAATGAAAAAGGAGGTGGGATATAAATCACCTATGATGAAACTACGCAGCTAATGAGAGAGGTGTTTGGGATGCAAGTGTTTTGATGCCATGCCATGCAACTGAGACTGAGATGTTCCCACATTAGTATGGTCCTGGAAAAGATCAAAACCCAATGTAAGCAACTAATGGAGGCATTTACATAATCCCAGGCAATGACTTCAATACCATTTCTTGTAGGTCATCCTGAATGTCAAAGCAACTTGGAATTGTCTGTGATCTGCAATGCAACTGCCCCTGCAAGCATAGAAACATTATCATTTTGTAACCATATTGTATCGGCTATGAATTACAGTTATCATTTCACTAGTAAAGTTAAGCACCAACATCTTTAGGGACAATGTCCTAGTTTACAGCAAATTAGCATTACCATCCCTTGCATCCTTTGCTGAGTCATGTAATGAGATTCATGGATAGGTGCTATGGCATTCAGTTGTCCCTACAAGAGAAATCAACCAGGATTGACGTCCTGTGCCTGAAGATGTATCAAATACAAATATCTACGTACACCATTCAAATTGTAGTATGTATTACCAGCCTTTGCATGTTATGTTGATTGCTATAATAATCATCACGGCCAGAAGCTACAGAGCTTAACTGTCCCTAGAAGAAAAAATGAAGTGTGATTAATTGGATAATTCTTTCATATGCCAATTCGGTAAATTTTACATAGTATTGATTACACACATCAGATAAGAAACTCCACAATTTACAGTTGAAAAGACTACATACCATTCCCTGCACAATTTGTTGAGGGCCAAAATATCCATCCAGGTTCGAAGCCCTTGAGTTTAGCTGTTCCTGCAATGAACTGTCCATTAACTTTAAAGTTCAAGGAACAATCATCATTAAATAACAACAGAATAGTAGACAACAAGTAAATAATGATCACTATAAGTTTACATCATACCATCCCTTGCATGCTCTCTTGCATTTCATAAGAACAGTCACGTCCAGATTCTCGTAAGCTTGAGTGTCCCTGAAACATGTAAAGAACACACTTCACCAAATTCCTCCCAGCATATCACGATCTGCATTTACTTATATAATGGGGAGGCATACAACATTACTAACCAATTGCTGCCAGCTCTCATGCATCCCAATTGTTATGACCTCTGGCTCTGAATGTACCTAAATGAAGACAAAGGCCTGCTTACACAAACAACCATATACAACAATTTTCTCACAAAGCAATTACCACCAAAACCAAGCTGACCGGTCTCTTTCCTGAATTATCATCCTTTTGCTTTGTCTTGGATGCTCCATTGGTTTGATCCACTTCTTCATTGTCAAGAGGTCTGTTGGAAGATGGCAAGGTTGGCACCATCACACATTGAATTGAATTATTCACACTCTCACATTTTCTCAAAGCTTCTTCCAATGCAGTGAACGCGATGTTATAACTCTCTTGAGATAAAGAACCTTCATCGCCCAGTTTGAATGCCCGTCTGCATAGATCATTGTAGCGTTCAACTCTGGATTCAATCTTATCTAGTTGTTCCCTCATCGTTTCTCTACTTTTAGCATTCTTTGTCCATCGTTTCAAAATATATTCAGAAGGAATACTGTGCACACCAGACATTTGCATAACAATCAACACATGTCTACAAAGGAAACCATTGAACTCAAACAAACAACAGGAGCAAGAAAAAGAAGATGTTTTGTCATTCCACACCACAATGAAATCTTGATTCTCTTCAAAATCTTGAACCTTGAAGGTTTTGGTTTCTCCATCTTCACTTTCTTTTCTAGGATGACAAGCAACTACTCCCAAAACCTCAACCTGGAATTTCTTAAATATTGCATGTGTGTACAAAGTAGCCATCTGTTTCCCAAAAGGTGATGGGGATTTCAGTCCTGGTTGTTTATGCCAAGTTTCAAAGTCTGCTTTTGCTTCCTCATCAAATTTCTCTTGGAGAATTGCTTTGTTTTGTTCTAAGAACTCCTTCATTGTAGTCTTTCTTTGCATGTGTTTATCAAAAAAAGAGATTATACTTTCTGACCGTTGGACCGTAGACATCCCTGCCAAAAATTTGTCTTTCAAGTACATAGGTATCCATCTTTGCCTATCTTCATACAGTGACTGAAACCATAGGTCACTTCTTAAATTGAATCTCTCAACCATTTTCCACCATCGCTTATCAAACTGTTCATTGGTCCAAGACCTAAGGACACATTTTTTAAACTTAGTCATGAAAATTACATGCTGCCTCACTACATAACTGAGTTTCTCAGGAATCTTGCTCAGGATATGCCACAAGCAAAACGCATGATGTGAGTCAGGAAAGACTTCTGCAATGGCTTCTTTTAGGGATTTGTCTTGGTCGGTAAGAATCACTTTTGGAGCATGTCCTCCCATTGCTCTAAGCCATGCTCGCATCAGCCAAACATATGTTGCTTTAGTCTCATCAGCTACTAAAGCACATCCTAGCAACAAACATTGGAAATGATGGTTTACACCAATAAAGGGAGCAAATGGTAGTTTATAGTTATTCTTAAAATATGTGGTGTCAAAAAAGATAACATCACAAAAATAGCCATAATCAACCCTAGATTTGGCATCAACCCAGAACACATTTCTCAATCGCTGTTCTTCATTCAGATCTACTGCATAAAAAAAGTTTGGATTCTCATTCTGCATAGATGTAAAATAGTCAAGCATAACTTGAGCATCTCCCTCCTCTAAAGACAAATGCTGTATGCTGCCTGATTGAGTTGTCACATTAGTCTTCTGATTCTCATGCTTCTTGTATCCTCCTGATCGTCTAGACATTGAAACATACACTTTCTTGGTTCTGGCCCTTATAGCATGCAGTGCATCATCATTGTTGTTACCTAGATCTAAATTCCTATGACCACGAAAGTAATATGCCTGGTCTGGAGAAATTTCATGGTTGTGCTCCTTTATGAAAGAACGAATAACCCATCTCCCATCTTGCTGCCTTCTTTTTACATGCATACAAGCTTTACAATCTGTTTTTGACCAAGATCGATTTATTCTACCTCGTTTTCTTTTGACAGGAATGCTCGGAGTGTTACCTGCATCTATAGCAGGATGTGCCATTTCAATACAGGTTTCTTGCCTAGTTCCATATCGAGTGCATACAAATTTAGCATCAATAAATTTTCCAGATATCCTTGATCTGCGGCTTGCTTTTATGATGGTGGCAAATCCCACAGACTTCGCATACTCTTTATAGAACGAAAATGCCTCCTCCTTTGATTCAAATTCCATTCCATCATGGGGCTCTAAATTCTTTACAGCATTCAAGTTTATTCCATCTGCAGCATATACTTTGAGTGTACTATCATAAGGTCTTCCACTAACAGTTGGTCCACTGTCCTTATCATTCTCAGCATTATTTTGGCAATCCACAATCACTCTGTTTCCATCATGCAATCCATTGCCACCATCCACCATATTAGCATTTACATTGGATCTGCTGTCTTCTGTATGATATTCTCCTGAAGGCTTCTCAAGATCTATGCCCATGGAGAAGATTTAATAACTAAATAGAACTTACTGTACATATTCCTGAAAAATTTCACACATTGTGCACCAATTAAGGCGGAAAGTTTAGTAAATTAAGCACATCCAAATGGTCCAGCTTATTCCAAGGCAATGTGAATACATCAAAAGCAGAAAATTGAAAACTAATGAAAACATTATTACTTCAATTTGCAAAGAAATGAGAACAGAAAATTCACCATTATATATCATTTCAGAAGTACAGCATTGCGTAAATGGTATCAGCAGTAAAAAAAATAACATACTGACAGTAGAAAACAAGTTGTCATGGGAGGAAAAACAGCCGACAAAAAAATGTAAGAAACACATGCACACAAAATAGTAATTGGTGATTCATGACATTTAGCATGGTGATCATCATCCCAAGCAAATACACCAGACAGCATCAAGCCAGTCATCAATTAAGCTGAAAATATGACAGTAACATAAACAAAAATCATGTATATTATTTTTCTTATGTCCAGGAATTCTACTTATGATAGACGGCTGGCTTACAGTTACATGCCTTGCAAACTGAAATATTACCATCAAAAGGCCGAGAATCATTTTCTGAATTAATCCATTTAAACAAACAGCAAGGCAAATTAAGTTTGAAGCATAGATCAATGGAACAGTTCAATGGCTGGCTCCACTGCCTTAGCTCTTAAGTTAACCTTCCATCACAAATATGACTTATATAATTTGCCAATTCTTGCATTTTTATCAACTGTGTACGGTACACAGGTATGCCTAGGCTTTTTCAAATTTGAAGGCTAGTTTTACTAATGCAGCTTACTCGAGCCATAATATATAATGGTGAATCTAAAAAGTCCACTGATAATTTATTACAGTGTTGAAGGTTCCAAGATCAAGCCATTTTAAATAACAGCAAGTTCAAGAAGTACTCCGACATTGAATCAACAAAGTTGCAATAACTTGTTATATCTAGACATGCATGTGTCACAGAGTTGCTCAATCTTGAAATCTAGGACTAGACAGAACTATGCCTTCTCTGCATAACTTGACCCAGTTATAACCTAAACACATAAAAATAAAGCATAGCAAGTGCATGTAGAATCTAACACCCATATCATAAAATGCTTCAACAAGGATTCTCATGGATATAAGAATGGACTATCCCCCATTCTTGACCCACAAATTTGAGAAAAGCCATCCTAAAACCGTAAATCCCGGCACCCCGATCTAACCCCACATACTGAGAAGGGAAAAAAAAAATTTTAAAAAAAAATCTTCCTTCTGACAATTATACAGCTATTACAGACTTATGCATACATGCAGCAGAAAAGACATGTAATATTAACTAATAGACTAAAGAAAATATTGAAATGATTTAAAAGAAGCTATTTTGCTCTTAATACGAACTTGAATATAACAAACTTAAATATGAAACTAGGACTACAAATTACAATGATAATTCTCCAGGTAATCTTCATTATAAATTTAAATTATAAAATAAAAGATTGCACCAGAACTGAGACCATTTTGGTTTATATTTTCCTCTACATAACTTTATTTGAAAATATTATCTCTATGGACGCTCCCCATAAATTTGTTTGAACAAGTAGGGTGAAGGTTGTGTGGATCAACCCTTCCCAGAGCCACACCTGTCGGACGTTTCATGCACTGGATTGCCTTTTTATGCACCCACCACATAACCAGCAAACATAGTGAAAATTGAATCGGTATGAGGTAGCATGGCATCCAAAATCAATCGGGATAATCTCCAGTTATGGGAGTAAAGATAAATTGGTGGATAGGGAATACAAAACAATAAGACAGTAGTGAAGTGTCAGACAGTGAAAAGAGAAAATGAAAAAGCAGAACTAAGAAATTTCCCACTTCATGAAATCAATTCAAATAACAAAACAGAATACAGCATAGAGCTCATTTAACAATTCTCCCACGATGATCAAGCAAATGAGTGAGCTCAACCAAAAAGAAAAAAAAATTAAGAAAGCCAAAATACTCACTTCACAACAAATTATTCAGTAAAACAAAAATGCATCTATCAATTAAAAATGTGAAAATTTTAATACAAACAAGAGTGTATAAGAGAGTATTACATGGACTGATCGTCAGCACCATAATTTGGGGGCGAGTAGAGAAGTTTCTGATTTTGCGGGTTGATGGTTAGGGCAAGACAAAAGTATGCTGTACTCGCAATCTCTAATTGCGATACTCGCGTAAACTTGCTGCGGATCTCTATTCGGGCCGGTGTAATCAAACGGATAGTGGCGATTCAAGCCAGATTACACGCACCGGAATAATTCGGTTTCATTGAGCAGGTCGGGTTTAACCATCTTTTAATTAAGCCTAAACCCGTCCTTGTCAGAAGGTCGGATACGGGTCTTGGTCAAATATATTTTATTTCTTAAATAAATTGGGCTGGGCCCGACTTAGGAGTAAATCACAGATCTGGCTGAGTAATTAAATCAGGTTGTAATTTTAGGTTTAGTTTGTTTTAGTTTACATTTTAGTTTTTTTTTTTTTTTTCTTTAATAAAATTCAAAAATAAACAAAAGGTGATTGTTTAAATTTTTTTAATATTTCTTATTTTTTTTAATTTTAAATTATCATTTTAAAAATAAAAATAAATTTTATGGAACAATAATTCTGAGTTGATAGAATTCCGGTTTATATTGTTGTTGATGCCGGCCCATTATTAAGGTCCAAGTATGAGTCCACGCCACAGAAGCCCAGACAAGAAGGAAAAAGAAGAGATCACTTAGAGAAATTATTTGGGCCTAGGATCTAATCGTGTCGGAGACATCCTAATAAATGTCGGAAATAAAATTTTAAAACAAATTAGAAAAATTTAAAAATAAGAGAATGTCATTTCTGGTCAAACAAAAATAAAAAATTCCAATCTAACCTTAATAAATTCATGTCAGTTCTTAAACCCTAAGCAAATGGAGTCAATTGTAATTTCTTATATCAAAACTCTGCGTCAACCCACGAAAACCATTACTCCTTCGATCAACATGCTGCAGAAACCCTAAAAATTGAAAACAGAAGCTTTAACCATTATGTTCAAACCTCAATAAAATGGAAATCTCTGATTTCGTTTTCATAATCAAAGAAGAATGCCTCCATGATATCAGTTGGGATCTTCTATAAATCAAAGAAAAGATTAGTAACATAAATCTAAACTCTAAAACACTATTTTATTACCAACTACTCGTAATGCATGTTAAAATATCAAAATTCTATCAACTGATATATACACTGATCTACTAAAAAAATGGATTTTAGAGAATAAGCTTTAAATATACAATATATACACATTATTAGGCATTTTATAATTAAAAAAATCTCATTGTATAATTTATAGGAAAATTATATATATAACAAGTTTCCATGAATGAATGTTAAAATTTCATAGATTTAATGCCTTGGAAATCCTGAATAACAGCTTATTGGATTGTAAATAGTAACACCCAAGAGAGATGGTATTTTACTCGAACCCAAAATTCATAATTAATATTTACAAAGTTGATTTTGACTTAATGTTAACATATAATATTAAATTAAATACATGAAACTCTAATATATATTTCTAAATAGGAAATAGATCAGGATTTTAAATTTTTATCTAATAAGGACTATTCAAACTCCAATATAAATACTCTAAATTCATCTTAAGAGGGGGTATTCACAATCAATCTCTTTTAAAATTCTGAAAGTTTAATAATTGGTACAGTAAGTATGGAACACACCTTCAACCTTCTTCAACCCTTGCTAGCCCCCGATCCTTCACTCATCATGGCCATCAACCCAGCTAATACCCTAACACTAAAAGCTAAGACAACGTCCATGGCAGACTCAGCTAGCAAATCACCCTTACTATTCCACTTATAACCAATCGTCAAGTAACAATAGCTTTGGCCCAAACTTATTCTCAATTCACCACTGTATTTGAAAAGCATTTTGAAGAGTTCAACCCAATGGCGATCCCACTCCACCTCCCACACCCACAGACGTCCTTCTTAATGAAGGAAAAGTTCATCCATTTTCCCCCAACACCCAACTCGACCGATACTAGGAAGCAGAGTTAAAGCCTATCAACCACCATAGTCAGGAGGCTAACCACACTCAGATGTTGGATGAGACAAACCTCAGGAATATAATGAAGGAGCTAGTACGGGAGTGTAAGAAATCAAAAGAAAACAGAGATTATGACCTTAGCCAAAAGTCACCATTATCCCCCCACCATCCTAGCCGCAGCCTTCCCTCCTAAATTCAAACTCTTCACCTTTTATTCTCATAATAATCATTGCAATCAATTGCAATTATTTAACAAATAATTATACTAAATAATTTTGAGCATAAATAAAAACAACAATTGATTGCATTATAATTATTTCAATTAACATGCGTCATAGTCATTAAAAACCTAATATGTAAATTCACCATTATTCTCAAGATAAATTAACTTAATAGTATAATCTAAAAATCATATTATTTATTAAATTATTTTCGCAAATAATCATAAAAACTTTTGATTGCCTGTTGATAATAATCCTTGCAAACCTCAGGTTGCAAGTTAGTAATAATAATTATATAACTATTTTTTTATATATCCATAGAATATCTAAATAATCAACAGGATAGATAAATTGATCAACAATTTCACTTTATATACATTCTAGAAAATATTAGTTCTTTTAAACCCTACTTGATGATTGCTTAATAATTAATTTGCTTTGAGAATAATACTAAACATGAAAAAAATTCATTGCAGTTGAAGAAACATTTGGTTCTTTAATAAATATTTTTATAAGGATTAAATTTTCTTTTTTCATAAGGGTGTCAAAATATATTTGCAGATCAAATTCAACACGAATTCGTCTAACACGCGATACAATTAGAATCAATACGAACACGACCCATTTAATAATCGTGTCAGATTTTTTAACACGAATAATCGTGTCATATTTTTTAATACGAACACAACATGAAATATAGGCAAGTGACACGAACACAACACATGTAACCCACCTAATATCATATATAAGCCGTGTTGACCCATATACGACCCTTTTAACCTATTTATTATCATAGACAGATTAAGTGGGTCGCATTGACCTGTCTACAACCTACTTAATCTATTTATAATATTTTTAAATTTTAAAATAAAAAAAACTAATATAACAATAAAATTTAAATAAACAATAACACATTCAAATTGTTCATAAAAGTTCATTAAAAACAAACTAAACTGCAGAACAAGAGGAGGAAGAACAAATATCAACAACTCTATGTGATTCCATAGACTCCATATTAAGCTCCATAATATTTGTTACGAGTTCTTTCAACTACAATTGATTTGCATCGATGAAACAAATAAGGTAAAATTAATTAGTAAAATTGAAACAAAGAGAAATTCAGGCCCATGTAAAATCTAAAACTACTAAGAAACAAAGAGAAATTCCAAGAACTGAAGATGTATAGAAATTTAAAATTGGCAAAATTAGGCTTATAAAATTTATTAATTTCTTTAATCATTCATTCTCAGTATCTATCTAACATTATAAAAGTCATTCGAGAAATAGCAGGAAGTTCATCTTCATTGTTCAGTATCTGACATTATAAATGTACAAACAATATGAAGTTCATCGCCATTTGAGAGAGGGCCGTTTATATGTGTTTATTAAAAACAAGAAAATAAAACTGAAAATAATCTCTGCTAAACGAAAAAAATAATCTGAGAATGAAAAATCCATGGCTGTTTATATGTGTTTATTAAAAAAAAAAAAACTGAGAATGAAAAGATAAATCATGAAGGAACCTATGTCGCAGCCTCGCAGCAGGGAAGGGAGGGCTGTGTCGAGTGGCACAGGGACGGGAGAAGAGAGGAGAATGTAGACGAAGTTTGACAATTTACAAGAGCGTAAAATCCAACCCTAGACTAAAATGACGTAATTTTAGTTAGGGATGGCAGAGTTTAATCCTCCTACATCAAAACTACGTAGTTTTGATCTTATATAGTTATTTTTGTTATTATTATTATTATTATTATTATTATTATTATTATTAATTAGTGATTAAAAGACTATAATTATATTTCAATATTATCGTAAGTGTAATAACAAAGATTATGAAAAGTATTAAGTTTAATTTTTTTTTATTAGAGAATATATTTAATAGGTTATAATTAATTATGGTTGTTATAACTTGTAATCCTTAATTTATGTACACTAGTAACCAGACTTCTAAGTATAAAAATACTAATATATATGATAATACTAATAAAAAAATAAAAAGATATTTAAATAAGGTTTAATTATAATTATGTTTGTAAGTTCATTATTGATATTTTATATGAGTCGCATTCTAATTTACTAAAACTCTATATAAATTTCATATTCCACATAAGTCATTTTAATAAATTATAATTATAATATCATTAGCATTCTATTCAATTATAACTTTTTTATTTTTAATAAATTTCATAATTATCAAACTAAAAAACATTTGCTTAAATTATTAAGACATGATATGAATACTATATATATATATATAATTTTATGAAAAAAACTACTTCTAATTTATTAAGATATTCTAATTTAATGTACATAATTTTATTAAAATTGTATTTATGAATAAAATTATATTATTTTCTAATAATATTTTATTTATTAATATATATTTATAAATTATTATAACTATTTATATATATATATTTCTTACTCATATGTTATACAAAATTTATAGATGGTTTGGTGGGGAGTTTGCTTAATTTAAGAAAAAAGGTTGCGGGTTTGAAACTTTTAATATAAAAATTTATGTTGGAGAGTAAAATTACTTTTTTACCTTCAACAAACGGGTCACTCACCTAATCCGCGTTTACCATAACACAATCCGTTTATATTCATATCATAAATTGGTGATCCGTTTATAACACGAACCCATTTATCTTCGTGATCCGTTTATAACACGAACCCATTTATCTTCAACCCTAACTCGTTTATTTCACGTGTTAGGCGAATCGTGTTCGCATGTCGAACCCATTATGACACCCCTATTTTCACATCATTGTTGATCAGGATTGTCCAATTGATTATGCCAAATAATAAAGTGTTTGGATTTGCAAACTTATGGTTTATAACCATATTTATTTAAATTATTATCTATACAGATTTTTAATGAATATATTTCGAAATAATGCATTATGCATAAAATCATTCTTTTAAATAATAATTTTTTACCTTTTTGAAGCCTTTAAATATTTTTTTTACTACCAAAGCTAAATTTATCTTTCTATATTATGGTGTATAATAAATACATAATCAAATACATGCCACATAATTTATCTCACCTTTGGTGGTAAAATTTATACTTAATTATGTAGCCACCATAATTGTTAAGATCATTACTTCAACTGTGATCTCATTAATATTCTCAATGATAAGTACATATTTATCATTATCTATGTTCATGCCAATATATCATTTCATTCACTTTAAGGAATGCATCAGATCCAATTAGGTGTATCTTATTATTCAAATGTCCATTATTATGTGTTATTTCATTCACTTTATAAAATGGAACAAATCTAGTTGGGCGAGCTTCATGGTATTTATTAAGAGCTCTTTATTTTACTCAATGATAAAAAGACACGAAATAAATTCAAAATTTCTCTTAAAATTTTTCTCTCAATATTACTATTTCAAAAGCATATTCGAGATATAAATACCATTTATAATTCTAGATCAAGAGTTAATATCGTTCCAAATATACTAATGATAATACATTAATTTATTTAAAAATAAATCAATCAATTCTCAAAATTGATAGCATATAAATAATTCATGATATATAATTTGTGTCTATAATACAAAAGAGCTACAATTTGATATAGTAATAAGTATTAAAGTAAAAAAAAAAACAATTATATTAACTAAATAATAAATTAATGTTTCAAGTTAGATATGATAATTACCAACGAATTATATTAAAATAAATTGATTAAAGAAAAAAAATAAATAGATAAAAATTATATGAACTAAGGAAGGTAACTACAACACATACACTTTTAAACCAAAACTTACTGACCAAAGGCACAAAAGAGAACAATAGAAAAATAGGTATAACCCAATTAGCTATAACTTCGACGATTTTTTTTTAAAATATTTATTGTACAAAGTAACAACCACATCGTATTAAATTTAATGTTATAATTATGTTCTATAATCTAATCAATCTAAGTATAAAATTCAAGATCTAATTAAGATTTTATAATAGATCTAAAAACATATTTATAGAAGAAAAAATGTATAAAGAAATACCTTTCAAAACTTAAACAAACTCAAGTACACCGACCTTAATTTTAGTTGTCACAAACTATAACTTGTCCTCTCTTTAAAGGATTTTGATTAAAAGATTTTTATGCGATCTGTGATTTGATCAAAAGTGTAAAAAATCAAAGCCGCATGTGAAAAAAGAAAAATTATAGTGATAGAACAAATTATGCTAATAATGTGTTACAAAATAATATAAAACTAAAGAGAAGAAATAAAGAGCGAAATATGAGAGAATATGAGAGTATTTTTATTATTCATGAAAAGTCACATATATAGTTACATAAATAGAATCCTAACAGAATCCACACAAATCGGAAAGATAGAGTTCGGAATAGTTAAGAATACAGGCTTCTAATCCATACGAGACATTCACTTATTTCATAACAAGTAGCGATTATTATGATTAAAGAACAATTTTAATCATATAACTCATATCATTGCCCATCTTAAATAATACACGAATAATTATTATATTAGGATAATAAGTAAGAATTAATGAGAGTTATGATAAAATTTAACAAGAGTATAATAAATAATTTAAAAATTAATTATAATATAAAAAAGAAAAGTGGATTATATTTTAAAACAAACCAAAAAAGAGATGGAATATCTTTTTCGAACGGAGGGAGTACTATGAATGTATGAATGAGAATTTTATTTTATTTTTTTTTAACTACAAGGTGAGTCAAACTATTAAATGAACTTTATTTTTTATTTTGATGATCAAAGTTTAATTTTTAAGGTCCACACTTTGAAGGTTATATTTGAATAGATAATAGGATAAGAATATATTTTTGCACTTAGAGAGGAACCTTAATGGATACATACACTCTCTGCCGAAAACAGTGAGTTAGGAAAGAAAATATGCATGAAAACTAATTAAAAAAACAATTTTTTCTTGTTTGAAGGAAGGTTGAAGAAAAAATCTAGCAAAATTAGAGCTTTAAATGAGCCGAGCTAGCTCCCGAGCTGTTTGAGCTCAACTCGAGGAAAGTTTGAAAAAATTTGGTTCAAACCAAACTCGAGCTGGCTTGTTGCTCTTGAACCCAATTATATTTAGCTCGAAAGCTCATCGAGCGTTATTGAGTCTTATCGAGCTTATATATATATAATATTTATTTTTAACTTATTCAAAAATCGAACTTGGAGTCAAATTTGAACTTAAAATTTTCGAGTTGAATAAAATTTTAAAAATTTCAGAGATATTGAGTTTCGAGCCTACTATATTTAAGTTCAGTCCGACTTATTTACACCTTTTTTTCAAAACAATCTCTCCGGAGAGAAAATAAATAATATAATTCTTCATTTTCTCTCGTTAATTTGGTCCAAGACTGCCCAATAGTGGAATGGAAAAAAAGAGAATACATGCTTAATAATCACATATTTACAGAACTTATATCTCTCCAATAGTTTCAAATTTAAATAGGAAAGTTTAGTTTCAAATTGAAATTAAAACAATTTCAAAATCAGAACCCAGTTATCTATAATTTCATCTACTGACAGAGAGAGAGAGAGAGACACATATCTCCAATCCAATCTTAGGCATGTGCAATAGAAATGTGTCTGGCCTCCATGTGAGTGTGTTGGCATTATAAGCATAACCCTATTTCCCTATTTGACTTGTAGTCTTGTGGTTGTGGCAGTGACAAACAACTTTTGATTCCTTCTTATAATTGAAATAACAGTACAGTCTCCAATAATACAACTACGACATGTCATTTTTACTTTAAGCTTTTTCATCAGTAAATATTGCTGAATTAATTTTAGTTTTTCATTTTCACATCATTGCTTAAATAAAAATAAAAAAAATATTTCTTGTACATTTATTAAATAGATAATTATTAGTAATTTAAGAAAGAAAAAATAAGATTTCTTGACACTAATATCATGTTTAAGTGGATAAATTTTCATTTATATATTCGAAATTACACATTTTGAAGTCATTTTGAAATTGCAATATTTATTTCTTAAAGATTTTTAGATATAAAATTGAACAAAACTAATAAACTAAATAAAAATATATTTCAATTTGGTTTCAATAACAGTTTGATATATACATAACCAATTTTTTTTAAGTATAATGATATTATATTTATGAAATCATCTTTTGTTTTTGGATTCCGATATTATTTTTTCTTTAAAAGAGCCTGAAATTTATTCAAACTTAGTAAAAAATATTTAATTATAAGTTAATTTGAGTAAAGAATGTCCAATTATTCATGAGTAAGAGCGTAAATGAGCTGAGCTGTCTCACGAGCTATTCGAGCTCAAGCTCAAGTGGACTTATTTAGGAAACTATGCAAAAACCCTAGTAAATTAGTATGGTTTAGTTTCTATAAATTTGATTTGGTTTGATTTCTTGCGGAGCTATTCTAATTAGTAAATTCGTATGGTTTGGTTTGGTTTATTTCAATTTGGAGTTAAAAAACAATAGACTATGATTTGGATTTTATTTATTTATTTATTGAAAATAATGATTCAGTTTCAATTTGACCCGTTTGGTTATATTTCAATTTCCATGTAAACCTGAACCATGTTCATGCTTAGCAAGAGAATTCAAATCTAGGCTACACTTTGTTCCGTGATAAATATATTTTTTAATATTACTTTTAAAGGTTTTTATGTATTAAAATTAGAAACTTCTTTAAGAATTGTATATTAAAAAAATTTGCTAATTAATGTATATACGAAATTATCAAGTAATTTTATTTTTGAATTAAATGTATTAGAGTATTTAATGAAAAAATTTGTGTGATTCATTTAATAAATTTTGTAAAGAAAAATTATCAATGAAAATTAAAGGTATTATTTAAAAAAATAAAAAAATTGTTATCTTTAATAGCACTAATGTTGCAACATGTGAGATGCGCAGAGCAATATTAAATTATGAAATAATTTTTTATAATATCATTTAAAAATAAAAAATATATAATAAAATGATTGTAAAATGCATTATAAAATTGTATCTTGTTTACTACACCTTTTACTTCTAAAAGGTCTCTTAGACAATACGAGGATTTATTGCTCTTTAGTGATTGATTACGTATTGAATTGTGGGCCCATAAAAGAAAAGAGAATGAAAGAGAATTTATAACTAGTGAATTGAAGAGAGATTTATAAAATTCAATGTCTATAAATAGATATTCAGTCACACTACCTTTTTATTCCATATGACACATCAGCTACAATTCACATTAGTATTGGAGATGCTCTAAGTATCTTGCGAAACCTTTTATCAAGGTATGCAATAGCAAAAACCATGTACAGTATGACATATATAAAAAAAATGCACACACGCTATGATTGTATTTTTCAATCGTGATCTTAATTTTCAAAATTTAACTAATTATATTGACATTAAAAGTAAGTATTTTTTTATTCTATATTTGTGATTTATTATAAATAATTATTTATTTATTTAAAATATTAATGTATTATACTTATTTTGTGTAGTGTGTCCTAAGCGTGTGATTGCTTTGCTTTTTTAAAAATTATTGTATCCAGCATATTTTCGTATCTCATGTCCTGTGTCTGTGTAACCTACTTCTTGGCATATAAGATTATTTCATGCATCAAGTTAATCAATCAATGTATTTTTTTTATTACCAAAAAAAATTGAAGTGTTTTCTTTTAAAATTTATTTTTTATGTCTTTTTATTAGTGAACGATCAGAAATATTCTCGTTACAACTAAAAACATACTTCTGTAGTCTTACTAAGTTATTCATCTTTACCATACTCTAGAATTATTTCCCTTCAAAAAGAGATTTTAATGATAACTACAATAAATAAATTGAAATGAAAGGATATTAGCTCTAAGTTACATATTGATCAGTTTAGTTATCAATAAACCTTTTCTTTTAAAAAAAATCAATCCAACAATATAATCTAAAATTCTAACATTTGTCATTTTATAATCCAGAATATTGCCTAATTTCAACTTGTACTATTTATACTTGACTTTCATATAAGGTAAACTACTTTTCTTTTATATATTATATAGATAGATAGTTGATACAAGCTCCATATATAACTTTAAAAAGGGTGTATTAGATTATAACTCTTTTAAATTTTAAAAAATACTTTAAAATTCTAATGGTATCCAATTTACATTTTGTTGGAGTCTGTCAAAATTTATCTAAGCAATCCATCTTTTTTTTTCTTCTAAAATACACTGGTATCTCTGTCCCATAAAAAACTTAATAATTTGTATTTATTTAAATTAGCTTTTTTTGAATGCGCGTTGTATATATTTTCACTCGTTAATACTACTCCTTATTTTTTTTAACTTTTTCTTATAATATACTAAAAATATAATAATATTTTAAATTGATGAAATAATTTAAATTAAGTTTGAAATTGAAATTTAAAATAAAAAAAATCTAACAATCATTTACTCTTTCAATTTTTTTTATAATTCTTGAAAATTTTATAAGTAAGAGATAAATATATAGTTATTAATTTATATTCCTATTAATTAAACCAATTAACAACATATATAGATATAATTTATACTTATTAATTTAATAGACCAGAGCTGTAGTGCAACTTTATCCTAACATAACCAATGCGTATATCTAAAGATGCAATTTTAGTTTTATAACTTTTATTTTATGCAAATAATAATATTTAATATTTTGAATAATTTTCTTTTGACAATAGATCATTCTAGTTTAAAATAATATGTTTGATTCAACACAATGACTTTGTATAAGAAATATGAATAAAAACTATTCTATTAATTTGTAAATAGAAAGAGTTAAAATATAAAAATAATACATGATTAAGAATACATACAATACTAAATGTAGAGATTATAGTATCAATTTATACAATAAAATTATACCTACTATAAAAAAAGACATAACTACAAACTCAATAATTTCATATTAGTAAAAACTTGATGTAATAAGTCTTGATAGTCAAAAGCAATAAATTCTCGATAGTCAAAGTAATTAAAACTAAATATATAGTGCTATGACAGGATAAATTTCTAATTATAATAGAATTACATCATAATATTAATATAATAAAAATAATAAATGGATATCATTATTAGAATGAGACTAAATATGATATCGAAAGATTTTATGATCCTCTGTATAAAAAAATTGATATTATATCACGTTGCATTCTTCTTTCATATAATAAAATTGATAAATTTGAATTATATATAATAGAGTTTATATTTTTGTATTTTTAATCATGTCAATAACTACAATTATAATTTTTAATTTTATTTTATTTTTTAGGTACTGGAGAACTTTCTATTTAGAATTAGATTAAACTTTCAAATAGAATTTTGATTCAAATAGAAAATTAACCTAACCAATCAAAATTAAACTAAATTTATTTTTCAACTAATAAAATTAAAGTCTTTAATGGTATTTTTATCAATTCATAAACTTAACATTGACGTTTTAGAAAATTCAATATTTTCTAATTAGGATGTGACTAAATTTTCATTTATGTTGTTGTTAATCAACTAATAAAATACAAATAAAACTTAGAATTTATATACAAACAAAAAATTTATAATTTATGCATACCAAGACATAGTCTAGTAATAAATGCGTATACGATTTGACAAAATTCAAGTTCAAATCTCAATTCAAGTTCAAATCTCCTTTCCCTTACACTAAAAAAAATTACAATTTATTATATTATAATTTAAATATTGAAATTCTGATGATTCCATCAAAATACTTGAAAATAGAAAATAAATACATTATCATTACAAATATTAACTTATAATCCAAATAAAATTTAAACTTTTATCAATAAAAAATAAAATAAAAGAGAGGAAGAAAAGAGAAAAGGAAAGATAGACATATTAAAAAAAATACAGCATGAATGATGAAAAAGAATTTATTAATTAATAAAAAACAATTTAGGTTATAATTTTAGATAAAAAAAATTATATTACTCATTCATAAACATAAACCTTTATAAAGTTTATAATATATCTATAAATCTATAACTTTATAACTCTAAATACAAATAAAAAGGAGGAAGGGATTACTAAAATAGAAGAAATATAAACAAAAATTATTCTATTAATTTGTAAAAAAAAGAAAGTTAGTACTTATCACAAGAAGAAAATATGATCGCAAACTTAGTAATTTCAAATTAGCAAAAGTTTGAAGTAATAATTCTTGATAGTCAAAAGAAATAAAATCTTGATAGCAAAAAAACAATTACAACTATATGTGTGTGTGATATGGTAGAATTAATATTAATATAATAAAAATAATAAATAGAAATCATAGAATAAAATTATATTAAACTTTCTAATAGAATTTAGATTCAAATAGGAATAAAAATATCACTAAAATTAAAAATTTTCTAATTAATAAATGACTAAATTATTTTTATTGTTAAAAATTAAATTGAAAATTTATAAGGGGTATTTTAGAGACCCAATATTTTTCATTCGTACTTTTATATATATTAAAGATATAGATAGAATTTTATTACTTATATTTGTCTCTTTTCATTTCATTTCACTTCACTTTTTGCTTTTTACAAAAAAATAAATGTGTTTCAAGTACTAATGTTATTATTTGAAATTTAAAACAAGTGTTTAATTAAAATTTAAAAAATCCTTTAAAAAATTAAAATTTAAAAAACAATTCAGTTGAAAGTTCATTTATATTTTTCAATGAATCAAACCAGAATCATCGTTTTAAAATTTGGATTTTATTTGAATATTTCTCAAACCAAGGTGTTGATTTGATTTAGCAACTAATCATATTGTCCCCCAACTCAAACCAATGCTCATATCCAGTATTTTAAAATTGGACCGGTCAGACAAACCAATTTAATTGTGAACCGATCGCTGATATGGTCTGATTTAATATTTAAAATCGGATAACATGAAAATAAGATAAAACCATCCAGAACCGAAAAAACCAGAGAACCAGACTAACCCGTGAGAACCCGATTTTGATTTTTACTGAGCAAAAAATTAATTTAATGAAAATAACAAAATTTTCATGAATCTCTTCTCAAAAACTTTAAAAAAAAAAAACTTCAAAAATCAAAACATGCCTATAATCAAGAAAACTATACTTTAAATCAAATCCGCAAAAATATAATCTAAAATAAGAATCAAGATCGAAATCTTCTCCTCCTTTCATTTCCCATTTTAATTGTACATATATAAAGGAGATTTGAGTAGGATGAGAAGCTTGAGTTTAGAGACAAAAGAGTGGAGATATGGATAAACGAAGAAATGAGAGGGTAGGTGGCATAGGAAGAAAAGAAAATTTATATATATATATATTTAATATTAGGGTTTTGATCCAATGGCTATAGTTAAATATAAAAATATGATCTAAAGGTGGTAATTTAAGAAAAATAGATAGCCTTGATTAAATTTTAGATTTGATCTAAGGATTACAAATATGTCAAGTTGCTTTGATTGATGGATATTGTTTCATTTATATTAAATATAAATATTAGAAATATGAGCTTCATTTACTCTTCTTCTTCGAAATGAGCCTGTTCCAATTTATTTATTTGTATTTATATATCACTTTTTAGATTTTTATATTTAAAATATTAAATATAATTATAATTATTAAATAAAAATTAGATTTATAAATTATTATGTTATATATATGTATTGATGTATATACAATGTGATTTGAGTTTTGAATATTTGTACGTGGCTGTAATTATTATTTTGCTATAAAGTACTATATCACTATTTAATAATTATATAAAATAAAATGAAAGTATTTTTATATTTTTCTTATTTTTAGAGATTATGATATTAATTGTGTCAAATTAGCATATAATTTGTCAAATTCTGCTTAATTTTTACTAAATAATTGAAAGAAAAGTCAAAATTTTTATTCAAAAGTCAAGAACCCCATCGAATCGAGTCAATCCGGCTACGGTCCAATCGTAAGGTTTAACAATACTTAAATATCATATAATTTTTAAAAACATTGCTCATGTCATAATTTTATTTATTTATTTATCATAATGCATATGAATTTCTTAAAAAAGCAGAAAGTCAAATTTTGATAAAGAAAAGTTGATAGTTAACAGTCAAGGGTGGTCCCACTTTACAACAACACGAAGATCGAAGCCGTCCACTTGAAGCCAGTCTCGGTCAAATTATTTCTGCACTCCGACAATTACTAGACCTTTCGGCTTTAACAATTTGCTCCTGTTATTGACAATCATGTCCTTTCCTTCTTATTACATAAAAATTGTCCTTCTATCAATATTTTTTATCTTTTAATGTTAAAATTTGAAGAAAAAGACTAAGATATCCTTTTATCAATTGTCCTTAAAATCTCCTTCTCTTCCTTTTCATGTTTGTTCTTTCTCTTTTCACTTTTTTCTCCCAAAAACCAATAATATGACTATACCAAACTCATCCCAATCTTATACTGCATAGAAAATTGTTAATTATATGTCTTATAGCCAATTGATTGATTATATATCGAACATAATATTTTATATAATATATATTTTATTATTAGTAAAAATATATTTATTTATTTTTTATATCCTATTAAAGAAAGCTATTATTTTCATAAATTGAGATATATATGATATCTAAAATTAATATGCAGGTGTTTGTTCTTCAAATAAGTCCACTGAATTGACCTATATAAGAATTTCATATGGATAGTTACTTGTGTTTATAAAATACTCAAGTAATAATTGTGTAAGTGATTATTGATTTAAAATTACTAAACTATCTTGTATACGGATAAATATATTTTGAGTTTTCATTCACATTATTGATTTATGGATAATAAGCAATGATGAATTGGACACAGTAGGAACTGTATGAAGATACTTTTATAATTAAGATAAGATTTATCACTCTAGATAAATTACAAAAAATGTTCTAATTATTCTCTATTAGTATTGATTAAAAAGATGGAATGAAATTAGAAAATTAGATTTAAAATTTCATTCAAATGATCAGTAGCTAAGATTAAGAGAACTAACATAATTTAATAAAGCATACACACCCCTTGCCTAATTGCTTAATCAGAACATTAATGATAAAATGATATTAATTATACTAATAAATCCTGCACTAAAAAGTTAAGTCAAACCACTATTGACTTTTCAAATATTTGGATAGTCATGACATATTGTTAGACAATATTTTTGACATTCAAATATTAATTAATTAGTTAATTATATTTATCACTAAGATATTTGGAATCTAATGGGTCACACACATAATAATATATATGAGAGTAAAAATGAGAAACAAATCAAGTGTAATTTGATTACAAATAAGTTTTGGACATTAACCGCAAAATAGTAATTTATATTTATTAAACTCTCAAAAATTGTGGATTGAGTGAATTGTGAATTAGCCCCTTCTAAATTTAATTAGGAATATTTATATTGATAGAAAGATAATTATAGTTGAATAAAAATTGTAGAAATCCTAATTTATTTGTTAATTAGAATTTATTTAAGAGTCTAATATCTTTCTTTATATTTTATTATTATATATTATTAGTAGTCCCCCTTTAGTCATTTAGTCAGTTATGTCCAAATATAAAATATTTTATCAATCATGAGCATTTTTTCTGTTCTAAGTTGTCAGAAAAAGATAGCTATATTTGAGATAAACAAGGAGTTGGTTCGTTTGTTGAGGGGTACCTCAAGGGTTGTTTCATTAAGTGTGGTGACTCTTTGGTACCTACCCTGCATATGTGAGATTCTTACTTCACTTCATTTGATCAACTCTCAACATTTCATACTATGAGAACCTCTCCCTCTTAGAAGTTTTTCTCTCTCTAGCTATTGTGCTTTGGTGAATTTTATAACTCGTGTCTTGTTTACCTTTTCGTTCTAGGGTGAGGTCATGAGTTCCTCTAGTGATAAACATGTTCAAGTTGTAGTTGATCAGTCTGAGGATGAGATTGTGGAGGTTGCCGAACCTAGGATGGGCAGTGAGGGGTAGGAAAAAGAATATTAGAGTTGTTGATGTTCCCTCTCATATCGACAAAGGTGAGCTACTAGACATATGCTCCAAATATGATATTGTTGCAGAGTAGGCATGACCATGGTTCAATTTCGAATCGAAATTGAACCAGTCAAAATTAAAATTGAACCATGGTCAACGGTTCAAGATTTCAGACTGTAAGCGAAACCATTGGTATAAGCTTCGGTTGTGGTTCCTTATATTTGAAAATTAAAACGATGGGTTTGATTTAAAATTGGCGATTTTGATTTAAAACTATTAAAAAAAGAAGAAGAAAAATATCACACTTCGCATGTGATTTTTAATTGTTAAATTAATTTTATTTTTCATCATTAAATAAAGTAACTTTATGATCATCTTGAAATTTATTAATATAAATATAACATATAAATTATAAGTTGAAAAAGAGAATTGCTCATCATTTAAATATTTTTAATTTAAATCTTTTACCTTTATAATATAAGTTTCTTACATATAAATTAAACAATATTTATTTAAGATTTATTTTTGACTCTTAAATAAATAAAAAGACATTTTTCTCCCTTACAATGATAAAAATGCGGGGGTATTTTTTGAATAAAAAATTTATATTGTAATTTTTTTAACTCTTAATTTAGATAAAAAGATATTTTTCCCCTTTAAAACGGTAAAAGAACAGCTACTTGAAGGATATTGTGGAATAAATAATTCATATTATGATATTTTTTTTGTTAATTATTAATAAAGTTAGAAGACATTTTTATTCTACGGTAAAAAAACTAAAAATTTGAAGGGTATTTTCATGAATAAAAATTTATATGTTAACTATAAATAACTTAATGATTTTTTTTTTCACAATATCAATGCTTGTTCTCTAAACTCCATTGAATTTCTTCTATTATTTCTTTTCTCCTAACATAAATTAAGTACAAGTTCATTTTTGACATATCTCTCAATTTAAATTTATAAAAATTAATACTAGTAAAAAATTTTAAATTCATGTTTTATGTAGTTATAATTTTTTTAAATAAATTTTAAAACGATTAATTTACTCTTTTAATTTTTTTAATTTAATACTATTATTTATTATTAATTTTGTTTTTTTATCTAAAAAAACTAAAAAGGTTAAATAAAAGTTACGTAAATTTGGTTCCAAATAGGAATCAAATCGGAACTGGCAGTTTTAAAACTGTCTAAAGGTGGTTCGATCTCAGTTTCACCCTTTTTAAAACCAAAATTAGTAGTTTTAGCATCAAAATCGGTGATTCTAGAACCGTGATCATGCATACTCCAAGGTATAGACTGATTCTATAATGTTGTACGAGGGAAGCTTTCGTTCTGTGATTCAGTTTCCTTTATTCGAGCATCTGAGATCATTCTTTAATGAGTACCAAATCACCCTTAGTTAGCTTCACCCAAATTGCTTAAGACTGTTATGTGGTATAGCTGCATTGCCTCGCTGAGATGGGACAACTTTGATAGCTCAGGAAGTATGGGATCATATGTATGATTGAGTGAATGAGGACCACTACTTCCTTCAGGTTTGAAATAATTATAATATTTTCTCCAAGTCGTCAAAGATTTCTTCTTTGAAGAATTAGAAGCAAAAATTTTTCATCATTAAGTGTCCGAGTGGGTTCGGGATACCATACTAGTGGTCTATTGGCCCAATGCGCCACCTCCAAATTGGCCAAAGCAATGAAGAGAAAGGCGAAGGTGGAGGGCTCGGATAAGGAGGTATTCTTAGGGGTTCCTGAACATCGTTCCATTGAAAGCGAGGCTTCAAAATCTATTCCAGTTGACCTTATCCCTATAAGCCCTTCCATTAAGCCGAGCAAAAAAAGACTGAGGGAAGTGTTGATTCTCGTTCCTCCCCCTCTTCCCTTTACGGTAGCTAAAGCTTTGGACATCCGAACTTGTTTTTTAAAGAAGTATGAATCGAGCTACACTCTTCAAAATGATGGGCCTAGTAGTGAGATGGCTTGGCATTGTCTTTTTCTGATAGATGTTCATCAGTTCAAGTGTATGACTAACATCTAAAAGACATTTTCCTCTTTTGAAACTAGAAAATCATTTTTCTTAAAAGAAGCTTGATTTTTCCTTTAACTAGGAAAAAAATTATGTTTATTGATTTTCTTTGAGCCGCATAAACATTGAAAAATCTAAAAAATTATTTTCTAAATAAATTATCATTTCGAAAACAAATGGAGCCTAAAATAAAAGTATTGAAAGAACGGAGTAATTATTAAAAGTTTAATTTGCCCACTGAACTTAGATCCAATACATACAAAAACAAAAATTGAATGTTTGTGTTTTAAATTTTACAACAAAAGTAACCCATATTGGCCTATTTGTTGATGGATCAATGCACATGTGCTTCTAACTAGCCATAACCAGTAGTTCTAAAGCTAAGGATTTTGATTATGAAACTAGAATAAAAAAATATTTTTAAGTTTACTTTATTTTTTTTAGTTTTCTAGTATGCATAAATAACAAAAAATTTAATATTAAGTGATGGCTTAACCTACAAAAAAATCCTGACATATGCGAGTTGTTTCATAATCATTTTAAATTGACCTTAGTCTCCCTACTACCCCAAATTGAAAAATTTGTATTATTATCATCCTAGATGCAAATTTTGCTAGGTTTTGAATAAAAAACTATTAAAAGTGGGTCTCATAAAACCATGTAAGGTTAACTTAACCTAAGATTATAAAACACACTTTTTTTGACACAAAAGGGTGCATTTCACTAACTCTTTTTTCCCAAAATCTTTATAAGGCAACTTTTTTTCTTCTTCTCCTTGTGCTTCCTTCGCTATAACTCTTGTTATAACCCTTCACATGATCCACAATCAGAGACAGATGACAAACAAGTGGCAAGTCATGGTCGGTAGGCGACGAAGCAACGGACTTGAGGCTACAACTCAATCGGATGCCTTAGAGTGCCTAAAAGCCCGACGCTAGGGTGGCCATAAATCTGAGAATGACAGTGGATATGATGTCAATGTTGAGAATCCTTTACAATCATGTTATAATCAATGCAGAATGAGGAATGAGAAGCTGTAGAATCACCAGAGCATAAAATGTAGGCGAGAAATCCACCAAAATTCGATGAAGAAAATGTCGAAATAGTTTCATATGCAGATGATATCTAGTAAAAATGATTATCCTGAATTTCATAACTCCATCAATCCTTTAAAGCTGAAATTCGAATCTGTTTTCATTTTTTTTGAGAAGTTTGTGGTCGAAGATTCCATAGCTTATATCACTGCTCTTCTCTTTCCGCTAACCCTCATTTTTGTCTCTCTCTACTTCTTTTTCTTTCTTTCTTTTTTTTTTTTTTTTTAAATTTTGTAGTTTTGTAGCTTTTAGTTTAATGAAGATTGCAAAGTAGAGAGGTTAAAAATTGAGTCGTTTGATGATGGATTGAAATGGTGTGTCAAAATGAGGTATTTTGACGCATTGAGTTAAGTTAACCTAACATGGTTCTATGAGACTCACTTTTAATATTTATTTTTTCAAAACCTTAGTAAAATTTTCATTTGGGGTGATAATAATACAAACTTTTCAATTTGGAATGTCAAGTAGACGAATGTTAGTTTAGAGTAATTCTGCAATAACTCGCATGAGCCAGGATTTTTTTGGAGGTTAAGCCAATAAATAATAGCATTAAAAAAAAGACTAAAAAAGTAGGTAAAAATTTATAAAATTTATTTAAAAATATTAATGAAAAATAAAAAATATATTTAAAATTCTTTATTAGTGTTTATTTTTATAAGTTTAAATTGAAAGAGAGAGAAAAAAAAGACTTTGGATTTAATCTCTAAATGTTTGCAATATAAATTTTTTATTTCAAGAAATATGCCTTTGTTTTACATTATATATGGGAAAAAATGTCTTTTCATTTTCTTTGATACTTAAGAAACTTAAATGTTAAATAAATATTGTATGATTTCTATATAAAATATATATTTTAAAGTGTAAATTAAAAATATTTAAATGAGTAATATTTTTTTATTTTTCATCTTTTGTCACTTACAGTTTACAGTAAATGTTTACATAAATAAATTTTGCAGTGATGATACAATTATTTGATGAAAATTAAAATTAATTTTGAAACTATGAAGTTTAGTGTATCTTTTTTTTCTTAGCAATTCTAAACCGGAACTGTCTATTTTAGATCAAAATCATCTGGTTTGATTTAAAAGTATTAAGAATCCCAACTAAATCATAAAGATTGGATTTTATTATGGTTTAAAACTATTGAACCTTTAATCATGCTTCCATTTTGGTTTGATAAGTTCGATTCTGATTTGAAATTGAATCATATTCATTGTACCTCTAACAAGAGTAAAAGTATGTGAGATGAATAAAAATTGACAAATTACAAATTCTATAATGAAATTACAATGAATTTTGTCTAATACTTTATAAAAGTGTATGTAAAAAAAATATATCTTTTAAAATTAAAATACATGATTAAACAAATTATATAAAAAAGGCATCACAAATTCCATCAAACGAAGATCACGGATGAATAATAATAAAAAAAAATCATGCTAAATAATAATTAATAACTTTCATAGTCAATTTTCAAGATTTCAAAACCTTTTTAGTTTTAAAAAGTTAACTAAAAAATTAGTTCGACTAGCTTTTGATTCTTAATTTTCAATTTACTTTACAACCAATGAGTTAAGGCACTAAATAACAATAATAATAATTAAAAAATGTGAAAATTGAAAAAGCAAAAATTGGATGTGAAAGCCCAAGTTTGATTTTGTATAGAAGATTTTTAATTGTTTTTAGACATTTGTGATATAAATCCATTTTAGATGAGCTTAATTTCACCCAAGATCCTTGAATTGTAGGCACTATTCCAGCTCCAATCCTTGAATTCAATTTATAATAACAAATACCGAAATTCTATTTCTGTAATGATAATGTGACTTTCACCTGATTTCTAGTGAAGAGACGTCGAAAAGCTGGCGTGGACATCAAACTCAACTTTTTTAGTGATTTTAATTCTATGGGGCCTTGAAAATCATTTAAATTTTTTTGCATAACTTTTTCTCTCTTCTACCAAAATCTTTCTCCACTTCCCAAATCTTTCTCCTTTTTAGTTGCCCTAAAGCTAGCTTCACCTTTTTATCTCAATTCCTTTTACTATCTTTCTCAAATTGAAAACTCTCGGAAGTTAAGCTTTTACTTAATGGTAGAAAATTCATTTTCGAATTCATCCAATAATTTATTTTTTTACCCCGATGAGAATGACTTCTAAGCCTCAATTCTATTAGATGCAGTTAAGAAACTATATTGAGAATTGCTTGGACCGAAAGCAATCCTAGAAGGAGATTCCTTGGATGCGTGAACTATGGGGTATTTTCTTACTTTTTCTTCTATTTTCTTTGATCTTCATCGACAGTCAAAGAATGAAGTTCATTTTTTTTTTCATACTCCGAACACCTAACTAATGTCATTTTCTACTGTGAATTGATCCTGCTATTAAATCTAAGTCAAAGATAGTGCTAGTTGGGTTATTGAGAGGCTTGATAGGATAGAGAAAAAGAAGGAGGCTTATACAATTTTGAAGAAGATAAAGTGGACGTGGAATTTTGAGAGCTGCTCTGCTTAATGTTATTGTGATGTGTAGCTTCTTGTTAGGTTTCCTAAGAACAAACTAATTTCCTTATGGAAAAGTTGTATGATTTTAGTACTCTAAAACATTTGTATGTTAATTTATAAAGAAATTGAACTTAATCCTAATTGGGTACAATTCGAGTGAATGTTGTTGATTGCAAAAGTAATTAAAATTATAAGCAATTCAAATAGACCTTATAATTTGTGTAAAGATGATATAAAAGATAATTGAAAAGATTATTTAGAAGATGATTAAAATTGATAAACATGTGTTTGTATAGTATCATATAACCTATGAAGATGATTCAAAAGTGAACCAAACTAATTGTTTATGTTATGTATTAATTTGAAGCACAAAATAAATCCACTTTGGCAAAACACAATAACTTTTATGTTGTTATCAGTTGCAGCAATACAAAAATTGCTAACTTATAATCATAACTTGTACTAAGATATACCATCTAAAAAGTCCATTTGCTAGCATCTGACTGCTCACTTCTTAGCTCTTTTCCTCACTATTACAGTAATTTTCTTATATCTATTAATTCTTTTGGTTCTTTCTATATTATGTGACATATTTGAACTTTTTTGGCTCTCTTGGGTTGCTGCAGGTGGTGTGAGGTTATGCTATGTGGCTTAGGATGTTTGGATTGGAAAAAGCAAAGGTCTTAAAACATCTCCCCTCATACTTGTTTGGCTTGTACCTTGGTAAAAGAGATCAAACTATGTTAAAATTTGCAAGCATAAGTAAATTTAACCAAAATAATAATAATAAGTGACTCAAAAATGATTCTTACATCCATCATTCATCTAACATTGACATTAACACCAGTTGGTTGTGCATTGTTAACCCTTTTTCTTTTTTCTGCAAAAAGTCAAGACAAATTAACACCCTTCCTATAATAGTAAAGTATGCCACACATGAATAATAAAGCCTATGTAATATAATTGAAAGTAACTTATACTTGCCCTACTGTTGCAGGTTTAATACCAATCACTTCATGTCATTATGTCCAATTACACCATATACACTACATCTTGTAGCCATTAAACCCTTCTTTGAAAGTCTACTCTTAGCTTCTACTTGCTCAATCTCCTTAGCTTGCTTCTTCCTTACTTTAGCTTTCCTACCTCTTATTATTCTCTAAGGAGCATGCTACTGCATTTTTACATGGAATACCTATTAAGTCCTACCTTCTACATGAACAAGTTCTATCCTCTAAGTCAATCACATACTGTTCTTGAGGACCAGACACTTGAACTCTATGTGTATGAGTGAAGGTAGGAATGTAAAAGTAGGAATAATCTTTGTTCTCATTTAGCTTTTCCTGTATTTTAGGACGCAACCTACCATGATCATTTTTAATCATCTCCTTCTTTTTGTATAGCCTTTTCATCAACTTAGTCCTAATCACCTCTAACATAGTAAGTATTGCATGTTCTCTTCTATTATATATTTGTTAAATACTTCATATAGGTTATTAGGGAGCGTGTCACATAAACTCCTAGGAAAGAAGCATGTTGTAGACCAATTCTAGCAAGTTCTAGCGTTAAGCCACTCTCTAGCCTTCTTATTTTTTTTTCTCTATCTCCTCCAAGCAACTGTCTCACTTGGCAATATAGCCAACCTTAGCAGCATCCCATACAAGATGCTTCATCTCCTTCTCCTAAAGTGAGCCTTATAGTTAGTGTACTAGTGTCTAACACACTATCTGTTTTCCACTTGTCGCCCTATTCTATACTAAAAACATTAACAATACCTAATGAAAAAACCGTATTAGACATTAACATGATGAGAATGCATATATGAAAAAGGCAAATGAGAAAATGTGAAAAATACATTTTCCCTTTCACTCAGAAATGTGAAGTGGTGGTCATTACTCAATTCAAGGTCCTTTAAATTTTTTGAAAAATAGCGCCAAGTGTCAATTTTCAAAACATGGATTGAGTTTATCATCTCTAGGTGGGCAATGCTATGATGGAGCTAGCAATATGCAAGGAGCAATTAATGGTTTGAAGACTTTGATTTTGAAAGAAAACCATTTTGCATACTACGTTCATTGTTTTGCTCACTAATTACAATTAGCACTTGTAGTGGTGGCAAAGAATCATGTAAAAATTACTCTATTGTTTAACTTGGTCTCAAGCTAGAGAAACAATTTAGCATGATTGTTGAAGAATTAAAAAGTGGTAAAAGAGTGGTCAAGGTTTACATTAAGGAACTTTTCTTCAAAGACCAGGTGACACACATTAGGGCTCGCATTATGGGTCATTAGTGAATCTAATTATGATATTTGACTCCATAGTTGATGTGCTTCAGATCATTTTAAAAGAAGGAATAAATTCAGAGAAAAAAGGTGAAGCATATGTATTACTTGATTCTATTCAATCTTATGAGTTTATGTTTAACTTGCATCTGATGAAAAATATCTAGGGTCTCACAAATGAATTATCCCAAGCATTACAAAGAAGAGATTAGGACATTTTCAACGCAATTTCTTTGATTAAAGTTTCCAAACAAAGACTACAAATGATGAGAGATGATTTGTGGCAATCCTTAATTGATGAAGTTTCTTTATTTTGTGAGAAAAATAGTATTATCATTCTCAATATGGATGATAATTTTTATTCAAGGAAGCTTAAGATGTAATGCACAACAAATGAAAAATGTGCTTCATTATCAAGTAAATTATTCTATACTACGATTAATATGCAACTTCAAGAACTTAACAATCGCTTCAATAAGGTCAATACAAAATTGCTTCTTTGTATAGCATACTATGTTGTGTATTCTTTTGTATATTTAGTTGTGAAACTAGCTTTGATTTTGCCAAATTGCTACTGCTTCAATTGAAAGAGTATTCTCAGCTTGAAGATAGTTAAAAATCTATTATGTAATTGAATGGGAGATTCTTGGATGAATAATTGCTTGATCACATATGTTGAGAAAGATATCTTCAATAATATTGACAATGAGAAAATTTTACTACGATATCAACATATGTAGATTCAAAGAACAATTGTGATGGATTTCTCGTAAGAAGAATTAGACAATAATATTTTTTTATTTTGATTCATGTTCTAAAATTCTTTTAGTAAGAATGAATGATATGATGGACGTAATCTTTTGTGCTTCGATTTATGTTTTGTTATTTTTTTATGGAGAATAATATTATAAAAGCATTATGACTTCTCAATAATATAAGTGATAGAAGCAAAATATGAATAGCCAGAATTGCTATTAGATGTAATATATCATCTAATGGAATGTGATATAAATATTTATAGTGTACTTCCTATTGTAACTAAAGATGTTAATGCCTAACAAGAATCCCAGTCATAAATATTGAGCTAGAATCTTGGACATTAATAATATAATTAAATGACTATTAATAACTCTTTTGCAACCTTTACCTTTATTTGAGCTAGTTTGAGTAATGCTCGGTCTATTTTATTAATTGTTAAGTATATACTATTACTTAGTACATTTTATTAGTTGCTCGATCCATTCTATTGATTGCTCGAACCATTTTATCAATTGTTCCTATAAAAGTCTCCCCCATTATTGAATCATTTATGTTCAGTTGAAATATTTAACATACTCGTTCATTCCATTTTCTTATTCTCTTTTAAATGTTCTCTTTTGGAGCTTGCTAAGCAAACTGCCAAGCGATAAAGAGATGAATTGAGATGTGAATGTGATTAACAAAAAAAAGTGACTTAAAGCTTGTGTGAAAAGAAGTGGTTGATGCTATCAATAACTTTGAGCTTGATTTTTGAGCAAGATCATATCACGATAAACAAGATCAGGTTACGCAAGAGAATGACCCTAACATAGCCAATTCTAATGTTCTTCCAAGTTGAATAGGTTGGACAAGAGAATGACCCTGTAGCATTTTGTGTTCCCCCAATTTGAAGGGGTTGTATATATATATATATATATATATATATATGTGTGTGTGTGTGTGTGTGTGTGTGTGTGTGTGTATTTTTCCTCTAATAAAATTTCATATTTCTCTTTCTCAAGGCCTTTGATTTTGAGTTTTCTAACTCATTTTTATCTTGAGCTTACTTAAGCTTATGATTTTAAATGTTGCACGTTGTAAGTTTAGAGTTTCTATCATTTTGCTTTGTACTTTTATTTCCTTTTTGTTCAGCAAGTTAGTATAATTGGGATGATCAATTGTAATCAATTTCTTTATTTTTCTTTTCTTTTTTGTGAATCATTTTCCCTCAACATTTCTTGCTCAAGAATATGGTGTTCTAGATGTCTAATTTTCCAAAGTAGAGTGCGGTCTATTAAATCTTATAAATGATCGTCTTCTCATTGAGTCCTCCTTCTTTTGTTCATGTGGAACTTTGGTCTGTGCATGCTAGATTTTTCAAGTCTCATCTAGTCGAGATAATTATTTGCTAAGATTATTAACTCTATAAAAGAAAGCAAATGATCAATATTAATGGAATCTAATAGTTTTCCATACTTATAATTTTTTAACATAGAGCTAATGACCACTTCTACATTTAGGTCCTCAATTTGCATAATCAATTTTTAAAATTTATCAAAAGGTACTCCTTAAGTGATTCTCTATCATCCCTTTTTAGATCAATCAGGTATGATAAGATCTTTTTGGTCGGATACATGTGACAAAATGAGCTTTGAAAGTAGAAGCTAGTTGAGTGAAGGATGTAATTGATCGTGTTTTGAGCATTTGATACCACTCTTGTGCTGGTCCCTTTAAAGTTGCTGGAAATACTCGGCATAATAGAGCATTCGTAGTTTTTTGAATGTATATTATTAGCTTGAGTTAGCTAGGTGACTTTTAGGATCTATTGTGCAATCGTAAGTTTTAAATGTTGGCATCTTGAGCTTGGAAGGAAAAGATCTTTTTAGTATTTTTCACGATAATGGGTAATCATTCTTGAGCCCATAATCATTGTTATCTCCTTCCACTCTATATTCTTTAAGAATCTCTTTGATTTTTGCTCAGAAGTTTTCTTCACTCACCTCTTTGATTCTTACTCGAAAGTTTTCTTTGCTAGCCTCTTTGATTCCTGCTCCGAAGTTTTCTTTGCTCTCCTCTCTTGGAACATTTTTAGTGTTCTTATTGTATGTTGTTTCTATCTTCCAAGACGACTCAGTTTCTTTTGCCATATATGTTTGCTCTTCCTCTTTTTCTCTAACAACTTGCTTCCAATTTCTTAATGAATAGTCGTGGTGCTAGGAATGTTGAGACCAAGGATGAGAGTGTATAAATTGTGCTAAAAGTAATGCAAAGTTGTTATAGGCCTTTGATAAGGCTTACATGACCTGCAAATTTGTCATAGGTGGAGAATTAGGAGCAGATGGAATGTCACCTTGAGTATAACCATTTGGATGGGTTATAATATTTGAACCTAGCTTTAGATGAGACTTGATTCCTGCATTTTGAGCTTCATTGAATAGATTTTGAGATTCATTGGATGTCATTTAGGATATTTGTTGGGAGAAATTATTAAAAAACTAAAGCATGTTCCACGCTCACCGCACCAATTTGATAGATGTAAAATATGAATAGCTAGAAATTGCTATTAAATGTAATGTTTCCTCTATTAGGATGTGATATAAATATTTATAGTATGCTTCATATTATAACTAAAAATGTTAATGCCCAGTAAGAATCCAAGTTATAATGTTGAGCGAGAATCTTGGACATTAATTAAATAATTAAATGACTCTTAATAACTATTTGATTTACTGTTATCTCTATTTAAACTGGTTTGAGTAATGCTCGATCCTTTTAATTGCTCAATCCATTCTATTAATTGCTCGATATATTCTATTGATTGTTCTATCCATTCTATTGAATGCTCGAATCATTTTATCAATTGCTCTTATCAATAAGAAAACTTTGAACTATCTAATAAATATCAATATCTATTTATTGGTTGTTGTTTATATGGTTTCATATTTGTCTTTTTTATGTAATGTTGAACTGTATATTGCATGATTTGTTTCTTTGCAGACTTGCATAGTTGCAATTATTATTATTATTATTAGCAATATACTCCCGCTATGCACGATTAAAAAAAAAAGTAAGATAAAATAAAATTAAGAAAATATATATATAATTTATAGATTCTTGAATGAAATTTCTTTTATTATGCTATTAAAAAAATATTATAAAGGTATATCAATAGTAAAAAAATATAGTGTGAATTTTTATTATTAAAGTAAAAATTAATAGATAGGTATAAGTTCAAGAATATGGATTAAAAATATTAAAATTTATAGAGATAAATAAAAAAAAATAAAATTCATTGTTTTGATTTATTTTAAAATTAATGTAAAAATAATTAATTCCTTATTTCATTAAAATCCATGAATAAATAATTTATTTTAAATAATTAAGAGTTGTATAAATCTTCAACTTATTACATTATTAATTCTATTATTAATCAATTATATTTAACATAATTTAATTTAATACAAAATATTTAAATTTTTTAATATAAAATAATAACTGGTCATATCATTAAAATTTATAAATTATGTAATTTATTTATATTATTAAAATTTATATAAATTGTCACTTGACACATTGTTAATTTACTAACATTACATTAATCAATTATATTTAAAACGGTTTAATTTAATTATAAATTAATTTATTTTTGAATAAATATAAAAATAAATAATTAAATCATATACTTGTCATTGATTTGAAATCTTACGTGACGATACCAAAAAAAATTGAACATATATATTGATTTGATAATTTTCGGCTATAAAAACATATTAAATGATTAAAATAGACAAAAAAAATTTGAGTTAGAACTACTAATCCCATTAACGGAAATTAACAGAAATAGTTGAAATGTAAAAAATTCTGAACTTTAAAACAAAAATGAATAATATATTTAAAAGTAAAGGCCAATACACCTTTGTCAAGGATACAGAAAAATATAATGATATGACTTATGTATAGTATTTCTAAAAAAGTTGAAGTATTTGTTGAGGATAAATAATTTAAAATTAAAAAAAAAAGTGCATTTCCCCACCATTAAGAAAATAAAATAAATAAATACGTCTAAATAGAAAATGTTAACGATACATTAACGGTTGTTAAAGGAAATTTTTGCTATTTGAGAGTAAATATTTATTACAAACCAATATATTAATACATTAATTGAATCATTCGTTGTTATTAAATTTTATTGTTTTTTAAAAAATAATAATTACTTAAAGCCATTAATATATTAAATAATCAAATTAAACTGAACAAAAAATTCAAAATAAATTCATATCAAACCAATACATCAATACATTAAATAATTAAATTAATGCAAATAAAAAACACTAATCCAAAATAAATCAAAACTAAACCAATACATTAATATATTAAATATTCAAATCAAATTAAATAAAAAATACTAATTCAAAATAAATCAAAACCAAATCAAATCAAGCCAAAATATAAATATATTAAATAATCAAATCAAATAATGTTAAATGAAAATCTAATCGAAAGAATATGCCACGTGATCAAATTACAATGTGTGGTGAATACACCACATCTCAACTTTCTATTTTCTATGAAAAAAAGTACTTTTATATATATATATATATATATATATATATATACACTGTGATTGTGCCTATCCAATACTATCGTATCGAGAATATAAAATAGTTATTCTAACATAAATGAATAATAATAATAATAATAATAATAATAATAATAATAATAATAAATTTTCTTAAAATAATAATGAATTATTAATTAAATAATTAAAAGTAAGCACATAAGCATAAAGATGAACGGTGACCGTATTTGACGTGCCGTCACGTGGATGATGAAAAACAAAACAAAAGGTTTTGTTTGTGTAAAAAATAAAAAAAACACCCTACATTCGTCCTTGCATGAGAACCCACGTTGAAATTAGTTACTTTTACGCAAAATGTATATCCCACTCTACACTTTTGCGCGTGATTTCACCTCCCTCCTCTACTATATATGCGTCGACATCCAACCTCACACCCTTAACTGTTATTTTTCCACTTTCCTTTCCCACTAAAAAATTCACCCACTAAATCTAAGAAAATGGCACAAATGTGGCTTCTCCGGCTGCCAAAAAATACCTCCACTACCACCACTAAAACTGGCGCAGCTGATACTACGACCACCACCAGCACCGTGGCCAAAAACACAGTTGAAAAGAATGACGGTACAGAAGACACTTGTTGTTGGGGTTTAAGAAAAGTGTTGAAGAAGTTGAAACGGCAAGGGAGAATGCTACGGGCCGCCACTGCGAGTAGGCAATCATCACTGGAGTGCCGATATGATCCATTGAGCTATTCTCTTAACTTTGATACTAGTGGGTGCGGGAGTTTGGTAGATGATCAAGATTACTATAAGTTTTGTGCTTTCTCTTCAAGATTCGTAGGAAATATTCCAAGAACTTCTTCTTGTCCAAGACGAGTCTCTCCATCTCACTAGATACTTAAATACAGCTTCTTTTTTTTTTCTTTAGTTGATTTATTATAATTAACTCATGGAAGAAGTTGAATCTTAGTTAGTTCATTAACTGTAATGGTTATCTTACACCTATGAATTTGTGGAAGAACACATTTTTAGTTTTATTTGATTTTTGTTATCTCTAAGAGCATCTCTAATGCCACTATGGATTGTGGCTAAAATGTTTTAATAAATATAAACTGTGCGTGGTGATATAATTGAAATAAGAAAAAGAGAAAAGGAAAAAAATGAATAAATAGGCATAAAATGAAAAAAGAACAGTAAATAGCCGAGTCACGTTGTTGTATGACAGACTCCTCTGAAAAATAGAAAGCGTAATGAAAAATGTCTTTTTTTTTTTTTACATATCAGACTCATATACCATAAAGATAATAGCATTTGAGAAGATTTTTACTTGTAAGTTTCAAATTTGTGACAACTAAATTAGAGCAATCTATTATTGCATTAGAGATGCTCTTAGAATCTATTTTGATAGATATAATTGTCTGAAAAAAATAAATATTTGAATTTTTAATATATTCATTTTACTATAGCTTTCAATTTTTAATATTTGAAATTTTTTTATTGATAAATCTTATTATTGAAATTTTTTTTAGAAAATGAATCTATTTGTTTAAATTATATTTTGTGATCTAAAATGCAAAAGTTGGAGTATTAGGAAGAATTAAATATTTCATTGTGCATAACTAGCAGATGAGTGTAGTTAGCAGTAAGTTATTTTAACCTTTGTTACCATAAAAAATTACCTTCGATTTGATAAATATTATTTATTTATTTAATTACCTCTTATAGAAAAGTAAAAAAAAAAAATAATAATAATAATATTAATGTTTGAATCTGATGTATTATTATATTCAAATACGTTTGACTAAGTCAGAAACAATAATTTAATTATTGAAAAAGTAATACTTGTAATGTTATTATTAGCCAGAAAAGAAGAATCTATCAGTGAGAGAGACAGAGGAATTATTTTTCTTTTTTCTTTTTTCTTTTTTTTTTTCTTGAAAAGAAGGCATCCATGTGATAAGCATGTGCAGGTGAGGTACCATCTCCAACAAAAATTACAAAGAACAATAACCTAATGTGGGGGACAAAATTCCGTGATTAATGACCAAACGTCAACATAATTAAATTTAATAATAATTTATTTTAAAAAAAGGAAAAGAAAGAGCAATCTATAGTTAAGGAGCCATTCATTGTTTCTGGTAATTAATGAAAATACAGATCCTTTCTGCCTACATAAGGAAGAGAAGAAACATTCCATTCATTCAAATATCATCCCGAATTAAAATATTTTTATTGTTCAGACAATCTGTCATATATGTCTATGGCTGGCATTAGAGCTTGTTTGAAATCAGTATTATTGTTGTGATCTTCTTTTTGTTAATTTTCCAAATAAATTTGATTTTATACTTTCAATTATTATTCTTTTGATCTTTTGAATTTTGGGAGATTTAATCATGACCCTTCACATTTATAATTTAATAATTATTATATCTCTTACCAAAATAAATTGTAAAAGTGCAGTATTGTAATTAAACTCTAACAAAATTATTTCATTTTAACAAAAGACAATTATTATTAGTTTTTCAAGAACTAGATTGGTCAGTAAATCCGGTAAATGTAAGCATTCACTGAATCAGAGTATTCAATTAGATTCAATACGGCTTAACTGAATTTTTATATATAATATTTAAATAAAATTAAAAATATAGGTTAAAAAAAATTCGATATCAAATAAAAAATAGTTTCAAATTTAACTTTTATAAAAAGAATAAGAAATTAATGAATAATTTTAAACAAAAAGAATAAAACTTGACTAAATTTAATACTAAAAAAATTAATTAATTATAATAAAATATACTAGTATTTTTCAGGTCTTTAAAATTAAGCAATTTATTTATTTTAATTAATATATTTGGACTTTAGGTTTCAAGACAAATAAGGCCAAAAAAAATTAATAGGCATAACTTTTAAGAAGCCCAAATTTTAAAGAGTCCTAAACTTTATAATGCAAAATGCAGATTTTAAATCCAACCGATTTTGAACCGGTCCGATTCACTGGTTTTCACTGATTTAGTCCAATTTTCTTGATAAGGGGTTTTTCATGCACCCCAAATCAGACCACAGTCAAGTTCCAATTAAGCCGATCGAACCAGTCAATCCGGTTCCACTTTCAAGACAATTGTTATTATTAAAATGTGAAAGTGTAAGATTATGATAAAATCCTCACCAAAATTCAAAGGGCCACAAAGATAATCAATCAAAATTCAGAGTCCAATTTATGCGTTAGGCCAAATAAAATTATACCATTTAATTAGAAACAAATTGTTGCCACATAGAAAAACCATAAATTTTATCCGTTTTCTTCAGCTGTTAAAATAGAACAAAAACCAAAAACAGTTGTTCTTTTTAAAGAAAAAAGATACCGAATAGGCCATAATGGCCTGCTATTCAGATCCTACTCTATTTCCATTTTCATTCCTCAAATTCAAGATTCATGAGGAGACATAAAACAAACAGAAACTGCAAATGGATTAACTTGATTATTGCAATAACTGCCCATTTGATAGCCCACAACAACTATTCTGCTGGGCACCAATATTCAAGTTTCCATTTAAAACTATACAGTCAAGCTCAAAATGGAGACCAGTTCTAACAGTTGTTGAATGGAAAAGGATACAAAAGGATACCAAACAGAAAACACTCTGTATTTTTCTTTTTATCTAAACAGTAACTTTACACAAAATGTCTCCTACATGATCCTATGTACTCTTAATTATCACTCATTACATCATGCCTACAAAAATTCGAGCGCATAATTGAAAATACCTGGGACTTAATAGCCTGAAAGAATGGCAATGTTTCCATATTTCATTCTGATACTACAGCTGTGGTTCATTCTCGCTGACAGGATGATCTGATAGAGTCCCCTCCGACGATATCTCCTCTACATCAGGCTGTTCTGTCTGGGAAGGATCTGACTGTGTCTTGCTAGAATCACCACTATCATGTTGGTTTGATTTGTCCTCTGCAAGAGTGACCTCTGCTTCAGGAGGCAAGCTCTCAGTATCCTTACTTTTCTCTATTGCATTTTGTGAATCTGAAACTCCTACTTGGTCAACACACTTTGATAAGGTAAGCTTGCTTTCAAGGAAACTAGAGCTTGTCATGCCTGAAGTAGATGGCAAATGTGGGCCTGGAGCCACACAGGAAGCTACCAACTGAAGCACTTCCGGAGATGGAGACAATCCCATGGTTGTTTTCTTTGGTAGGTTTAAACAAGAAGATGATGCCAATGACTGCATCATGTTTAAATTAGGAAAACGAGAACTTGACTCACATTCATTCCATGTAAGCCCCGAAGTTCCAGGAATTACAGGTGCTGGTGATTGAAACGTTGGGGCCAGTGAAACAGATGATGAAGCTGTATTGCTGATATGAATGCTGCTTTTAAGATACTGCATGCTTCCTGCAATGTCTTGTGGGAACTGCCTAAACATTTGTGATCTCCGCTTCTTTTTTTTCTTCAGAGTTCGTCTTGGATCCTTTGGTTGGGATGGAGGTGGACCCGGTATAATAAAAGGAGGAATCGTCAGGTTATTTTCTCCATAAAGTACACGAACTGATTGAGCTATTGCTGATACAGTTGGTGGCAGGTCAGGTTCTGGCGGTTTAGCAGGAGTACTTACAGCTTCCCTAAGCCAATGAGGTAGCTTGTTCTTTGAAGAACTGCTGCCCACTACTTCTTTCCCCTTTGAAAGGGAAACGCTTAGCTCCTTATTCTGTTCCGAAAACAAAGCTGAACTACCGGACTCACCATTTCCAATATTATTTTGGGACTCCCGCAATATATTTAATGATCTATCCAGAAGACTCGGCAACTTCCCATGCTTCATGAAGCCTTGTTCCTCCTCTCTTTGCTGTAAATCAAAGCTGCCAGAGCAATTTAAACCTAGAGAGCCTAAGTTGCTAGCTCCAAAAGAATTAAGTAGAAACGGCATTTCACTAGAAACACTTGAAGAAGAGGGTCCTGCAGAAGAATCTCCAGCAAAATTTGTACGAAATTTGTTGGGATTCCAAGTTGGAATAGGGCCAAAATGTTCATTTTGCAAACCAAGTTGATCTGATGGCTCATGTGGCATGCTTGTAGACAGATCACCAAAGCCCAGTTTCATGTCAGTCAGATGGGCCTGGAACTTTGGTGGTGCAACAAGTCTACTACCATGCAATGCCCGTGCCATCATTCCTTCAGGAATACTAGGAAACATGGATGCTTTAGAGGATTTCTCCTGCTTAATCATCTTTTGCCCAGGGAATGTAGGCACATCCAAGATCTTCATCTGTTCCTCCTCCCACCTAGCTGCCAAATCTTCTGCAGCTTTATACTTTGAGAATTTTAACCTGGGGTCTTTAAGCATGGCATCCCAATTACCACGTCCGTGTCTACGAACTCCAATCCAAAGAAAATCAAGTTCATCTTCAGCCCAGCCATCCGCCCTTGATTTCTTTCTATACAATCCATTTGATGCAGACCCAGTTCTCATCATTATATTTTCAAGAACCCTTCTATGGTTTTCAGGAAATGGTGGATAGGTAGATGGTATCTGACCCAAACCCAGCATGGGAGGCATCTCCTTTTCTACCTGATTATATCTTGGCGCATCCTGATAGGGGAATTTCAAATTGGGTAACAAAGGCATCGCTGGAAGGTCTTGCACAGAGTCATTTACAGATTCAAGTCTGCTCCCAAGTGATAAGCTAGGCAATAAATCACGTGCACTTGGCATGCTTTTAGCCGGAACTGAGAATCTGGGCCTCAATTTCTCATCAAAAGGTAAATTCGGAAGCGACATTTTTTCCTGGAAATCAGCAAAGCTTGAGCTGGAACTCTCGAAACGATCAGAACTCTTTCCTTGTGGGACAGGCGGAGGACACTGAAAAGGAAAAGATTATAACAGAGTATTATAATCTGCATGATCAAGCTCCAACTTTATAGAAGTTCGAAAAGTCTATACACTCTGCAAGCATGATTACAGCATGTGTGTGCATGGAGATAAAGAGAGAGTACCTGTCTAAATGGGAGCCAACAATCTGACAAACTATTTTTGTGGTGCTGTTGCAAGATTTCTGCAGGTGCATCTTGAAATTTTAGTTTGTCTGGGGAAATATCCTGACATTTTACATCTGTCTCAAGAGAAGCTCCAGAGGAAGGAGGTAGACTAAATGGAAAGTCAGGTCTGGTCGATAGCTTGCTTAGTCTATTATTAGATCTTGAAGAGTTTCTGTACGATGACTCTAATTGATTAGCATTTGGAGCACATAGACCTAGAACAGGTAACATGTTGTAGTTTGTGGGGTTTGCACCCAGATTTTTGTGACTAGGAAGAACGACTTCAGCAGAAGGGTGGCCAAGAGAATTAACAGAGAGATCCAGATGACTGCTCATTTTATGCTTTGAAATCCGACCCAGCCTTAAGGTTGAATCAGCCTTAGTCTTTGATGTATCAAATGGCTGTGGGAATTTATTATCCTCCAAGTCAATTACTGAAGACTTCTCTCTGACATTTTGAACCAACTCCATCGCTCGATCCTTGCCTCTCTCATTGGCGGGTGGACAATGAGACTGAGGATGTGATTCAGGCATAGGAAGCCCGTCATTGAGGCAGTATTCTTCAAAAGCATTCCGCTGCGCAAGCCGTTGCTTTTGTCTAGCACGAAGTTTAGCACTGTGCAAAGAAAAGTAAATTACACAATCTACAATCAGAGTTAAATATTCCCTACAATATTTGCTTTTTGATTCAGTGTGCATGACATTTTTCTCATTTAATATTTTTCCTACACAAACTAATTTCTTTATTTTAAGGATGAATGATGTTTCATTGATCTTTCATTAGCTAACCCATATTTTTTAAAAGGGTTTATAATGATTATGGTTTTATACTACTAATTGATAAAATTTGTTCTTTCTTTTGATTAGCAGAACTTCAGTCTAACTTTACCTTCTCCTTTTTCTTTTTTTTTTTTTTTTTTCGAGCTGAAGCCCTTATGTATGAGGCATTTCTAATGTTATTGAATGTAAGCTAATAATATATTAACTATTGTCATTCTTTCTAATCTCATTCGTTTCACTCATGTGCAACATTTTTTCAGCCATCAAGATCTCACTACAGTTTTATGCTGAATAATCCAAACTTCTTTCCGTAAACATACTCAAGCTAATAATATATCCGATAATTGCTGGTAGCAACTGCTTTAGGAAATTTTAATATCAGCACTCTGTTGATGTCTCAAGTTAACATGCTCAAGTTGAAAATTGAATAAAACTTGACTTACTACTTCATTTTCAAAGCTCGTCCAGCTAGTGTATATTCGCGCTCTGGCTCCGGCTCTGGCTCGCGCTCCTCTTCACCAGCACTCTGCTTTAGCACGAAAAAAAAATGGAACTACAATCATAAGAAAATTAAAACGACAAAAGATTACATGGTCATGGATGGCAACCTTGACGGTTACATTTGAGGGATTCATTTCATTTTGAAAACAGTGGGTTGGTACTATTATGTAACTTGTGAGAGAAGCTATTGCTATAAGCAATGGAATTATGGGACTCATGCAAACTGACGGAATTGGAAATGTGAATGTAGGTGAAAATTAGTAAGAAAAAGAAAGAAAGATATATTTGGCACGCAATAATCTTGCATGGACCAAACCTCGGAAAGATATAGCACTCACTTAACTTGAGGAAATGAACACCACAAACCTCGAAGGAACTGCTTTTGAATGAGAAACAAGTCCGCTACAGACAATTTTTGTAGTTTGAAATAAATTATTTCTGGAGTTTTGCAATTTATGTTCATACTCGAATGAATTGAAAATAAAATGTGACTGGAGATGTCATCATCATAAACTACAAAAGAAACATGAGCATTTGCTTGCATGCATGCATGCATACAAATGTGCAAGGAAGGACATGGATTTCATGAACCAAAAATACACATACAAAAAAATGAATTTTTTTAATAAAAAAAATGCTCCATTTGTGTTTGAGTACAAATTCCAAAGTCTGGAATGGGCTATAACAAAGAAATGAACAAGATTGGTATAGAAAAAGAAATTAATTTATAGCTTTGACTTTGTAACCGACATCATTAGAGATCCTTTAGCCCAGTCTTCACTAGCACATAACTGACATTAGCAAACAGAATTCATCCACAGAAAATATTTTTAATAGCCTTAGGGAAGTGATTTGTTCATGTGGCGACAGCAAAGAAATTGTACCTCACTCAATGTCTCACTCGGGTGCGGAGCATAAGCTTCCCTGTAAGAAACAGCTTTCCTCAGGCGCTTTCCTCGGCCAAGAGCTGCCTCCTCCTCATTTTGATATTTCTCCCATCTAAAACCCAGTAAACCATACAATAAGATTTTAGAGTAAATAATTCCATTCAATGTCTGACAAAAACAGAAAGTTCGTAAAATCTGGGCATGTTCAAAAATTTAATAAAGCTGAAATGATAGTAATAGAATGCAAATGTAGCAGCGAAATTAATCAGAATTATATTCCATCAAGCTGTATGACCATCTAAAAACACAAACTCAGATTGTACTTGGTTTTAAATTGTTCATTGAAGGGAAGAAAAGGGAGAGTAGAGAGAAGAAAGAGGAATAATTAAATTCCATTTTGGTATTGAAATAGAAATGAGTGCTTTGAACTCATTTTGAACTTTCTCCAATCTAAGAACCCAGTAAATCATACAAGATTTAGATTAAATCACAGTAATTAAGTCTGACAAGAATCAGAATCTTGTGCAATTATAGCATATTTCATAGATTTAATGAAGCTTAAATAAATGTAATAGAACACAATTTTTTAGAGCATTAAATTGGAATATTATTCCATTAATTCTAAAAACACGAATGTAGATCATTTTAGGTTTGAATCATTAATTGTTCAGAGGAGAAAAAAAAAGGGGAAGGCATCATGTAAAAGATGTATTGTGGGAGAAAAATTAAAATTAAGGTTTGATTTTAAATTTTGAGTTTGTTAATTAGGGAATGAGTTTTTGTGTAACCTCAAAAGCAGAGACTTAAGTATAAAGATTGCCAAGTTTCTGGTGGGAATTTAAGTTTGAGTATTCTCTCTGAGTTTAGGTTTTGAGGGAATTTGCTAGTAAAAAAGGAGGACAATTGTATAAAGAACAAAGAATAAGATAGAGGAATTCAAGTCTGAGGCACAAAATATGCATCAACAAACCAAAGCTGGAAATTCTGAAATATTATTTCATTCCTTAGTAGGAAAATATTACAGGTATAGTTATAACCATATAAACCAGTATCCTATTCCTAGAAATAAATTAAAAGAGAAATTTGAATGTCAATTAAATAAAAGCGAACAAGATAAATACATCAAACTTATAAGCTCCTACAGAATCATCAATGAAACAAGTGACAATAGCCGGATTTTGAACATTGTCCACTAGAATAACTTGATTATTGCTTTCAAAATAAAAATAGGAACCATAAAAACCATCCTAATATTACAAATAACCTAAGGAAGCATGTACATGTCAATCAAAAGAATCCATAAATTTTCCAGTCCCATTAGCTTCAATTTTGGACTTCAATGATAAAATGTGTCAAAAGAACGGAAACATGACTTATTATGATCACCAAGTTAAAAGCTAGCAAATTTGGATTACGTATGGAAAGGAAAATAATTTATGCACAAGAAAATCCATATAACGAAAATTAAAATCTTGTGGAAATAATATATCTAATCTAACAAATACCAAAATCTTGTGGAAATACTTTATCTCATCCCATGAACATTTAACTATGACTTTTTGTGTCATAGAAAAGCCTTAATTTGGCAATAGTTGTTAGTGAATGTTCTTCAATTTGTTAAGTGGAAAGCAAATATTTAATTTAACGATGATCTATAAGAAAATTCTGATAGACATTGTCAATCGGCCATAATTTAGTACTCTAAATTCAGCTTTCTTGATGAAGGAGCATTTAAGACTAATTAAGAAGTTTTCTTTTAGTTTCGTTCTTTATTTAGGATCCTTAATTAAATTAAAGAATGTCGATTGATCAGGAAATAACTTTCAATTTCCTTCTTTATTCAGAATTTAGCTAAATAGGAATACTAATCAGTCTTAAGAGTATTAGCTAATTAGGAATACTTTTAGTGTAGAATTGGGATCTGTCCTTACTAATATAAATAGGACAGCAACAATTAATTTTGCATATTGCTTTTTATCTATGAATTCAGAATTTTAATTCTAAGGGTCTCTTTAAAACCAATATGTTATTTTGTTCCAACCAAAATCATCCTATTATAGCCTAATTGTTGAGAATTAATTGCCCTATATTCTTCCCCGATTCAAGTGGTATCAAACCGCAAGAAGGTCTGAAATTGCTGTAGGATTTTTTTTTTTTTCCTATTCTGCTCTAAGCCATATTTGGTAGAGGGAGAAGTTGAAGTAGAGGTAATCACTCCCAACAAACAGAGATGTGTGAGATATGGCGAATGATCGAGGATTTGGCCGAGCTATACAAGCCTTGCAGCGTCAGGAACTCATGGAAGCCTGAATGGAGATTCCAAAAGGCAACCACAAACAACTCAACGTTCAAGAATATCTTGAGATTGATGAATTCAAGGACGCAAACCCTTTTCATGAAGCTAGACCGCAAACCGAGCGGCACAGAGTGGATTGGAAGAGTTGTCACTACACGCCCTTGATTTGAATGGTGAAGGGATGAAGATTGAAGTAGCTTATCTTCATGAAGAACTACATGCAGCATATTACTTAGATTGGGGAATAACAACATCAATAGATGTTGATGACCCTAAGGATAGTGAAAAGGAGAAACAAGTTTCATATTTTGATGATCGAAACAGTGAAGGCAGCAACAAAGAAGTTTCATATTTTGATGTTCAAAACAGCGAAGGCTGCAACAAGGAACTTATGGAACCAATCTACGATGAGCATAATGATGAAGAAGAGCAAGAAATTAACCTAGCTTCTACCAAGGAGAAAATGCCGCCACTTAGCAGGTTCTTATTACCCCTAAAATAGAAGAACAAAAAGATTGGAACATTGAAGGTGACAAAACAAAGGAAGATTGTTATTCTTCACAAAAGTATTTACTCGTGAATGTTGATATCATAAACTGCCAAAAGCAGATTGTTTGAAGCAAGTAGTCCATGGAGTTGAAATACATCTTCAAGCAAGAAGGCCAGTGCAAACACGAAAAGTTCTTTTTGTTGAACTGGTTTTGCTTGCTCAGAAAAATGATAGATCATTTGAATAGCTTGTGATGTTGGTTGCCCTAGCAAAAATCTTAAGCACATGGTATTCTAAGGAGAAGTTTACACAAATTGATCCTATTCTCATGGCTGAAATATCTAAGCCTTTCTCATCGAAGCTGAGTTCTTTTCAAACCTAAGGAGAATGATGCAAGAGCATTCAAGACTAATTAAAAAGTTTCCTTCTGGTTTCTTTCTTAATTTAGGATTCTTAATTAAATTAAAGAATGTCAATTAGTCAGCAAATAACTTTCAATTTTCCTTCTTTATTTAGAATTTAGCTAAATTGGAATACTATTCAGTCTAGGAGTATTAGCTAATTAGAGTATTTTTCAGTATAGAATTAGGAATTAGGATTTGTCCTAACCAATATAAATAGGACAACAACACTTAGTTTTGAATATTGCATTTTATCAATGAATCAGAATTTTAATTTTAAGGGTTTCTTTGAAATTGATATGTTATTTTGTTCCCACCAAAATCATCCTATTCTAGCCTAATTGTTGAGAATCAATTGCCCTATTTTCTTCCCCCGCGTCATTTCTTCAAATTCTCTTTTAGTTCTAAAAGTAATTAGTTTAAACCTATTTTCTCTTCCTTCTTGCCACACAAGGCATGCATCTCATGAACAACAGGACATCTCAATTCATGATAATTTTCTACATCGCAGGGGTTTGGGAGTTATTAATTATATGCAGCCTCCAGCCTCCCATCCCCCTCTTGCTTTGAAAATAATTTCTATCCTTAAAACCGGTGAACTCAAACCAAACTCGTGTAGCCTTACTATTGTACCCTGGTTTATCCTTACATACGTCCCATAGTTTTCCTAATTAATTAATTTAGAAAATACATGAAAGTCAAATTGGAGAAGAACAGATATTTACATACCCTCAGATTCCAAAGTCAAATCAAGATGTTCACAAAACTTTACTTGCCATTGTTTACTAGAATTTTAAAGCATTAAAGGTCAAGAGCAACTTCCACTTAACATGCTTCTCCAAGTTCGGAGAAGCACAGTAATTCAATTGTCTAGTGATAGACAGCCTGTATTAATGAGTCGAAGTAATAAAACACTAATTTAACGTATACCATTACTTGCATGAGCCACATAATTTCATAAGATAAAAGCACCATCCAACATTTTCTAGATATTAAATATTTTAAGACATTTGCATTCTTTCATTGCTCCCTGCATTGTTCTCACATTGTGGCCGTTGTAACTAATCTACTCCACCCCCATGCTAGGGGTTGTCAGAGTAAAAAATGCTATCATCGATCCCACATGGTCAGATCTCAGCAAAAGGTATCAATTTCATAATTTTCACTATTATAGTACCAATATGCATCACCTCTTTCATTTCTCAATGCCTTCTGAAGATTTATATCAACCATCATGGGACAAAAAATCTTGAAGATATTGTTCTATCAATATTTAAAAAGATATAAAAAAAATTTCATGTCAGTGGCAGCAAATTGAGGATATACAAGCTGCCTTTTTGTCTCATAAATGATTTCCCTCTTGCAAATAGGTTGGCACAGGCTGAAACAATTTTTTCTTTCTCATATGCCAAAATAACATAATAAATTCAATTTCTTCTTTACAGTATGTGACTTGAGGAAAAATAAATACATGAAGGTGTAAAAACTGTGACCAAAAGTAAAAGCTCCTCACCTTGAGCGCAGAAGCCGGTCCCATTCATTTTCTTCAGTGACAGTGATTGGATCCTCTTTCCTCTCAGGATTTTGTCCGGAAACATCATCAGCCATGACAGAAGGTGATTCGACTCCAACTTGCTCTTCTGTTGTTTCATCATTCCATTCCACTGACTGCTTAGGAGAAAATTAGGTTATTTTTTAATAAAAAAAATAACAGAATTTCATTTCTTTGTATTCCTTGTTAGATGATTCACTATGCTGGAAAAAATAAATAAATAAATAAAATAGCAAAGCAAAATCCACAACCAAAATGAGGGAAAAAAATTGCACTAAATACATTAAAAACCATGAGTAGCATCTCAAGACCCAGAGACGGTTCTGATAGGGCTAGTTTATGGCAAAAAGGGGTGGAGGCAGGTACATAAAGAAAAGTTCGAGAAAGACCAAGAAAACCAAAGGACAAAACATGGTTTCCAAAATTTTCCTCCTGTGAATCATACATTTTTCGAATGAGTGAATTAAGATGGAACACAAACTTGCACTGGAAGGAATAAATCTGGAAAACAACATTATGAGTTCCTGTAGTTCAATATTGATAACTTTTGCTATTAAACAAGAGCTTAATATGAAATTCGACACCAAGATTCCTCTAAAATTGATAGTATACTCAATTCTAACCACTAATTTGTTAGGAGAAAAACTCAATACAGAGAGGTATCACCTAAACGTTTATTAGCAGATTCATCTCACATACATTTCTGAGATATGGTGACTGGCAGTGAGTGAGGAGCATCTATAAACCAAATCCCATTGCAACCATTCAACCATCTCAGAATTGATGCTAACATATCTACTCCAGTAAATGCTTTAGACAAGCTGGAGTCAATTCAAATCAAGTCAGATGATTCCAACAAACATTTCAACACAACGAAACTGCCAAATCCATTAGAAAAGCGAATGTGGCACATGATGTAGACAGCATGGATATCAAGAAATATTACATTTCAACGGTTGCAAACTTAGTGATATGGCCTAGATTCAATCAAAGTAATCATAGGAGCAGGACTGAGCATTCAGCTAACCAAACTGAACTGCCAAACTAATCAAACTTGTTTACACCCCTAAATAGTTTACTGCAATGAACTGTGCCAGAAAACCCACCTAACCAAACCAATCATATTTCAATTTGGCTATTCAGTTATTTTTCAGTAATTGATAGAAAAATAATTGGTAGAAAAATATTATCACAATTACACATTATGAGAAAATTTATTATAGAACAGAATACTAAAATATTACAACAATCAAGTGCCTCACATATCTGTCCACCCAACTCACTCCAAGGGCTCTCTCTCTCTCTCTCTCTCTCTCTCTCTCTCTCTCTCACACACACACACACACACATTAGCTCCTAAACTGTACTATAGGACAGGCTTCAGGGTCGAGAATAGAATCTCATCAAGAGAAAAAAAAAAAGTCGTCCATATTGAGTAAATAAGAGTTAGACCAGCTCTACTATTACATACACATTTGATGTTTGCACACTATAAATTTTGTTTTCCATCTTAGCAGAGTGATGTTTGTAATTGTAAGACATAAATTAAGAATTGGTTGCAATGCCAATAATTGAATATAAACAAATATTACGCCTTCTTTTATTACTTTTTTTGGATTTTACATAATGTTTGTCATCATGCTAATATTATGAATTTGTTGCAAGTGTCTGATGTACTTTCCAAATTTTCCAGAAAAATTTATTCTTTTGCTTCTGAATCTCTCTGTAGGTGCTTGCCCCTTGTGGCTTGCACCTAGCCTTTAGAACCCTCTTTAAGCAGTTGTGCCTTCGCCCCTAATAACTATGAATTAATAATATTCATACTCCCTTTAAAACACCTACTATCTGCATAAGTATCTAAAATTTCTAGCTTTCATATCAATCTAAAATGAGGCTTGACTCTAATTTCGCCAACTGTAATACATCAATGCTCTGCCGGCTTTACTTTGGTCATGTTAACTATGACAGAAAAAGTAGTTCGTTTGCCATACTGAAATTCATGAATAAGTTATGCATCATATTATTTCTACAAGTATGATATATTACCTTTACAGAGCCAAGCATGTCATTCTCAAAATCCACTTCGGCAACATCAATTGTCCCTGACTGAAGATTTGAACGGTCAAGCAACTTTGCAATTGCATTTTCATCCCAGACAATCTTGCTGCCACCATCTGTACATTTATCCTTGTAAACATCCCCAAGGCCACCGCCCCTTTTCCTCTGCTTTTGCTCTATATCTGTTACAAGATCGTCTTTGTTGTTATTACTTTCACCAGTCTCTTTCCCATTGATGCTAGAAGAATCACTAAAAAGTTCCTCTGTTCCCCATCGTAGAATGTCTTCCACCTCCTTCTGAGTTCCAGACTTATTAACAAAAAGCTGGTCAAGCATCAATTTCTTTTTAGCAAGCTGCAAGATGCGTTCTTCAACACTAGCACGAACAACGAGTCGATACACCAAAAGCCTATTTGACTGTCCAATACGATGTGCCCGGTTCATTGCTTGGATATCAGCATGTGGATTGAAATCAGAATCATAAATGATGACAGTGTCAGCCGTTGCCAAATTAATTCCAAGGCCACAAGAGCGCGTTGATAACAAAAACACAAATCGGCTTTTATCTTGGTTGAAACGTGAAATTGCTGTTTGACGATCAGAGACAGACACAGATCCATCCACTCTCTCATATGTTTTAGGACCAAATTCTATAGTCAAATAATCCTCAAGTATATCTAGAAGTTTGGTCATCTGTGAGAAAATAAGAACTCTATGGCCTTCCTTATATAATGCTTTTAGCATGGAATGCAAAAGAGTCAGCTTGGCTGAAGCTTTTATTCGCATCTCATGAAGGAATTCTATTGACCCAGAATCAGGCTCAGTGCCTGGTATGAGATAAGGATGATTGCAAATCTTTCTCAACTGCATTACGATGTTTAGCATGGATTGTTGAGCAACTCCTTTTCCAATATTCCGTAATACCTGATAGTTTTTTGTTAACATTGCACGATAATATTCGGCTTGGATAGAAGTTAACTCAACAGGAACCATTCGTTCAGTCTTGGGAGGAATATTTTGCATGGCATCCTTTTTAAGCCGTCGAAGCATATGGGGAGCAACAAGTTTTTTCAATTCCTCCACTTTTTCCGCAGTCGTAAGATCATTAAATTTCTCCTCAAATGAAGATAGAGATGGGAATGAAGCTGGCTGCAAGAAATTAAGCAAATTATACATCTCACCAAGATTATTTTGAAGTGGGGTTCCAGTCAAGAGAACACGGTGTTGGAAAGAGAAGGTATTGAGCAAGCTAAACAGCTTGCTCTCTGAATTCTTTAAACGGTGGCCCTCATCAACCACAAGAACTTCCCAGGGAACACCACGTAAATGCGAGGAGTCGGCAAGAACCATTTCATAAGTAGTTAAAAGAACATTAAATTTATAAGAAGCAGTTTTCTTATTACTCTCGTTTGGATCAGTGCCATGCCATTCATATTGGCGAATTATGGCCCTAGCTTTTGCACACCCATGATATTCCACAACATTTAAGTTAGGAGCCCACAGTGCAAACTCAGCAACCCAGTTAGGCATTGTCGAAAGCGGAACTAAGACCAAACAAGGCAAAGAAGCTTTGAACTCAAAATACAGTGATGAAATAAAAGCACAAGCAGATACTGTTTTACCAAGCCCCATCTCATCAGCAAGGATCACATTTTTTGATCTGTACCAGCATTTCCGCAGCCAATTCAATGCTTCAAGCTGATGGGGAAACAAGGAACCACCTTTTAGCTCCTTAGGTTGCTCCGTGAGAGCACAAATCTCATTTTGATGACCATCAACTCTTCCCATTTTTAGATCACTCTTTGTAGAATCTTTTTCCAATGTTTGCTGTTCTAGCTGATCAAACAGATCAATCAGATGTCGAGATGTTAACAGAACAGGTTCATCCAGTCTTTCCCAAGTGCATTCATCATAAGGAAGGCCATTCCATTTTACAAAAGCTTCCTGTGTACCATCTCTGGAAGCCCGCAGCGCAATTACTCGCTGAGGCTGCTTCCACTTTTCCTCACATATATTTAAAATCGCAGTTCCATACTTTGCCTTGTAATTTTCCAGTTTTCTCTTTGCAAGAACTTTCAGCTGAGATTCAGAAATCCAACTATTGTGTATATGAGACTTCCCCATCCACTTAACTAAGAATTCATATGATATTGTATCCCCACTACCACATGCATGTTCTATTGAGGCAGGCTCTGGAACTTTATTTTCACGTTCACTGCTCATTTTCATTTCCACATCTGCTTCTTTTCTGACTTTGATTTCAGGAGATAAATGTGGTTCATGATCCTTGGAAACTGCAATCACATCTTGACTTTTCAAACAAACATCAATGTTATCCTCTGTCACCACCTTTTCAGGTTGTTTTAGAGAATCTATAGCTTCTGCAGACTCTTTTTGGTCTTTAACATTTATGCCTTTAGAATCTGAACCCTTGTCCTCTTTCACCACAATATCCTTGAAATTTCCTCCTTTACAATCTTTACTTGCAGATCTTTTATATACATTTATTTTGTCCACTTTGATGTCATTCTTCAAGCTTTCACCGCTGTCAAAAATTTGGTTGATGCCAGGACAGCCCTCTGCAAGATTTTCACCAACTGCTACATCTGAATCAATATCACAACTAGAATTTTCATCTCTATTTTGAGTTTCTGGAATAAGCAATTCATCAGAAGGTGGGTCATCTGTAGCAATAAAAGATGCAGAAAGTGAAGAACTTGAATTATCACCTTGAATTCGACATCCCAAAACTCGATCAACCTGTTATTTAAAGATAAGTGGAAAATTAAAATTAGTGAATAGTTGCAATAAGTCAAGATGAAAGCACTATTCTTCATAAAAGATGCAGATAGAATAAATTTTACGAAATTTTTCAATAGGAGTTAGTTGACCTGTAGAAGTTCAGGGATAATGACATCATCGCATATTCGAGTTTCATCCGTATGACCTCCAGCTTTGCCTGACTCATTTGATTGGTGCACAAGTTCCTCAGAAAGCTTCTGATAAAAAAAACAGCATCAAATTGCGATAATCATACAGCAAGTTTTTCCTTTCCTGACAAAACCCTTAGAAATGACAATAATAGCATTCTATGGCAACAAAACTCATACTATCCCTAAGGAAGATGACAAAGATCACTAGACATGAAATTTAGGTGCATGAATGGTAAATAGTCTGCCCAAAGTAAAAGCCAAAAATAATATCATCAACAGGAAACTGAGCTTCCAACTAATACACTGCAGACCGCCAAATTAAGAGTGGATAACAGAAATTTCATGTAGTTTCATAGGTAATCAATAAAAAATGAGATGTAAAATAAGGTAGGAGTTGCAAAATGTTAAAACAATGGAACGAAGACAGAGGAAGTCCACAAAATGAATGCGCTGTGCCAACCACTACTTCACTAACTACCAAGGTGTTTTATGCTCTGAGAAGAAATTTCCAAGGAATCCACTTGGAAGAGAAATAACCAACAGAACCTAATAGAAACCATAAAGAATCCAAAGAAAAAGATACCTCATTCTTTCCCAGTGAATCAACACTCTTGGTTCCAACATCATTCTTTGACAAAGATGCAGAACCCCCAGTGCTCAATTTTTTCCGTTTCTTGTGCAATTTACTACTTCCAGGAGGGGTATTATTGGCTTTTGATCCCCGTTTTTTAGAAGCACATTTCCCCTTGTCAGTCTTATGCTTCTTTACACTGTCCCCATCAATGTCTTCATGTTTTCTTTTTTTGTCTTTCTCAGTGGGAGCGCCAATTGCAAGGACAATTTTCTTTACCGTCAACCCATTATTACCAGACAACTCATGCTTCCCATCAGACGCTTCATCATTTGGCCCTGATTTTGTAAGTTTAGAATGAGGCAAAGTTTCCTCAGCAAGAGACATTGACTTCTTATCTTCAGGTGACACAAAAGGAGACACGTCGGGTTGCTTTCCATTATCAATGTTCACACATGATGAGGTACCCTCTATAGAACCAGCAAGGGGCGGATCATTTGGCTTGGTGCTACTAGATACATCCAAGGAAGAATCTGGTTCCTTTTCACAGGATTTAACTCCAAAGGTTAACACAGATTTCCCTTTGCTGGAGGATCTTCGTTTGGAAAGAATAGGGGTACCAAAGAGCTGGGATACCTTGTCAGTGTCAGATGATCTAACGCCAGTCTTCGAACTTGCCGTAATAATTTTTGTTCTCGCCCGCTTGGAAATGGGATCCAGTTGGGTAATTGACTTAAGCGGATCACTTTTTTGGCAGCACTTAGGGCATTGCCACTTCCCCATTGGAATGCGCTTCAAGTTAGGAATCAGAATATCAAAATTAGGACATGAGGATAACATTCAACGAGTATTATTAATCTTGCAGAATTTTGGGAACAAGTCAATTACTGCAAGACAATAATATAAAAAGACATACCTTAAGAGGTGGATCAAGGCACTGAAGATGGTAGACTCGGGGGCAGCTATCACAACACAACAAGTTGCCACCAAGGTCACAGATCACACATTCATAGTAATACTGAGAAAAGGATAAGACTAAAAAGTCAAGATTGCAACAGACACATAAAATATAAGAAACATCTATAACACAGAATAAAATCTAAAAGATATTAAAAAAAAAAAAAAAAATCTAATTCTCAATTCTCACACAATCATGAATTATAAAATTCATCACTAACTTAACTAACAAAATTTGATCATTACATAATGTGTAAAAATTATCATAAACAGAGTTAATGCATCCCGAAATTTCACTGTAGCATTAGAAACTTCAAGTAAAAAGGAAGGACAAAAGAAGAACTCCTGTAGAATGTGACGTGAATTTCAGTCAAGCCTACTATTGCAATCTTTGCTGTCCATGACTTGATAAGTTCACAAAGTAAGCTTACATACAAACAAACATTTATAGGTGTGAGTTGAGTGTGCCCCAGCCCAATATTGTGAGGTGTGTGAATCAACAGAAACAAGCCGAACTTGAGTTGTGAAGGTTCGTGCAAGTTTTACTTGCATGCAAGAGTGTTTTGTTGAGGGTGTTGTAGATAGAACAGCATGCTGAGAGCAAAAACTTTTGGGTCTAATTGGACTAAGGTTTTGAGTGCTTGAAAGTGATTAGTGATTGAATTGTTCTCATTATTATTTTTGAAAAGGCATACACAGTACAATTCAGATTGTGTATCTTTGACTATTTTATTTTATTGTTCTTTGTAATAAGAACAAAAAAGGAACCATTGTGAGAACATAATAGAAAGGGAAACATTTGAGAAGCAAAATTACATAGCCCCGCATCCGACATATAGAGGATGTACAACATGGGAATTATGCAAGCAGATAGATGACTTGACCAAAAAGACAAATCAAACAACTCCACGCATGTTACCCTTATAGTCTAATCTTTATATAATAGTATGCTTGAAAATGATCAAAATGTGGAAGCTAGCATCGGAATTAAGATGAGGAACGACCCGGACTGGTCAAAAACAGATAATTCCAAGAAATTTTGTTAGCAACAGAAAAGAGGATATACCAGCACAGTATAGAAGAAGCATTAAAATCAAATATTTATCAACCATCAGGGCTTTCTTAAAGATTTTAAAGATTATAAAAGTCTTCATTACAAGGATCATAAAGAATAACAATTTTGCAATTAATAGCTTTCCATCATGGGAGTTTAGGATAAACAAGAAGTTTACCAAACAGAATAACAATAATAGCTCACCCCATCATTCCCCTTTTTCTTGGATGAAGATATATCAGAACTCAATTCACTCTTTGGCTTGCGTTTAGCAGCAGAAGTATTCCTGGGTGATTCTGAGGATGCTACCTTCTCTTCTTTACCATTGGTAAGAACTCGTCCATATAAAAGCTTTTTTCGTTTGCGCTTCAGGACCCAGTTTCTGTTTATCATTTTACTAGCTGCGGAACCAATATCCTTCATCTCTCAATCCACTGCATTACATTCACAGCTAAAATCAACACAAGCATAGAGTGTGTTAGTGAAGGAGACCCAGGAAGGTGGCTTCATAAGAACTAAGATAAACACAAGCAAAAACCTCAATGTACTTTTCAACATTATTAAGGAATTAGGATAAGCAAAAACAGGGATCAAAAAACAACAAAATAGAACATGATGAGTTGTTACATATTAGACACATTCCACTTAAAGTCGGAAAGAATAACACACCATTACAAAAATCAAGTCCATCTAAGGATGATATGAGGGATACATCATAGCCAGCACAATCAACAAGAGCTCAGAATAGAAAGACACACTGGCATTTGAAAGTAATGCTTCAGCATGTGCATCAGGCTGATGAAAGCAAGCATAATTTAGTTTCTGATACTAGGCAATAGATTCATGATTACATACAAAAACCAATCAAACTTATTGACTTCAACTATCACCTTCGACATGTAAAATGACCTTGGCACGTCATACCAGTGATTTACCATGTTTCTGAAAAGCAATTTAACTCATCTGGAATAAACAAATACAAAATCCAGACACACCAACAACCAACTGTAAGGCCAGAACATCAATAATAAACAAAGCGACCACAAGCTCTACAATGCAATCAGTTTAACAATCTAAATTAAACAATTACAATTATCAAATGTCCAGCACATACCTCTACGCTCAGCAAGAGTAGTCCCAAATTTGAAAATTCAAAACCAGAAGAACTTAAACAATCATGCACATTTCTAACATAAACCCAAAACCCCATTCTATCAAAAACCCAATTATCAAATCACTACGAAATCACAAACCATTCAGCATCAACCAACGAAAGTAAAAGCAACATCTCTCAAATCAAGCAATATCACCACAGTACAGACATCATAACAAACGAAAAATTAGCTCCAAATTGAGAAATTGAAAACCCACAAAACTTAAATCAATGAACAACTAAAACAAAGACATACAACAGTACCCAGATAAGAAAACAAGCTCACCAATCAAAAATCAAAATAAAGTTTGTAACTTTTCTCCAATACTAAGATAGATTGAGAGGGAGGAACCAGTAAGAGAGATATGTAGAGAAATTAGGGCATGAACGCAGAGAAACGATATGAGATATGAGAGAGAAACGGAGAAAAGAGGGAGACACCCGCACACGCCAACAAATGGATATAAATATAGAGAGAGTTTTTTAGAGGGAGAAAGCATACGATACGGATTCGCCGGGGTCATAGGACGGGGTTTTCACTTCTGACATGGCAGCGCATGAGAGAGAGAGAAAGAAAGCAGCCTTCCTGAAAAGCACCTAACCACTGATATTTTGCCACGTGGCTAAACCAGAGCACACGTTCCCCAAATTCTCCTTTTCCTTTTTTTTTTTTTTCTTCTCTTTGGTTTTTCCCTCATTTTCCCTCTTCTCCAACTTCGAAGTTGAGAAAGTGAAGAAGAAGAAGAAGAAGAAGAAAGAAAGAAAGAAAGAAAGCAGTTTCCAGCAACAATGGCCGCTTTTGAAGGTTACTGTTTTTAGTATGATTTTGATTTTCTGCTTTTTGTATGGCTTTTTGTTGGTTTATATTTTATAGAACTTGGAAATGAAAACCCACATATATATATATATATATATTTACATGGAGGATCTTTTGAATAATTATTGTTATTGCTTACTTGATTTGCTACTTGTAATTTATTTAATTATTATTAACTTATTATATATATTATCTTAAACGAACTTCTAACACTCTTTTCTTGTTAGAAAATTGTCAAAGACATCTAAGGATGAAAAGTTTATGTACAATAAATAACAAATATGTAGATTTATAAAAGCCCAATTCTTATGTTCAACACATACACATATATGTTAAATTTTATTACTTAAAATTCTGCTTTAATTTGATTTAATACATTGTGTTCTTTTGGGTTTTGGAAAGAAAGAGTGATCTGAATCATAAGTTTTGGAGAAGTTATAAATTAGTTGGTTTACGTAAATTTATAAAATGCACTTTCAAAAACAATTTTTACAAACTTGAAACGGAAATAGTGTCATGTCCAAAACTTAGTGTATACCTATTCCTTCAATTTTGAGGCTTATTACTTTTTGACAATCATCGAGTTTTTACACCTTTTAAAATGAAATTAGGGTTTGGTATTTCAAAATAAATAATAATAAAAGGAATTTTTGTGAAACCTACAATAGAATTTTTGGTTAACATAATCTAAGTTTTGTTAAACTTGTTGAAATGACAATGTTTTGCTAAAGAAAATTACTCATAAATTCTTCCTCTCTCGATCTCGTTAACTATCCTCTTCACTGTTAACTTTCATCATCATAACTTTTATCGTTCTCATTTCCATCTTCCGTCTTTTCTATAACTACTAATTTAAATCCAATTTTTTGGAATCGTAAATCTATTATATTTTCAACCAGTGCTTTTAAAATTGGATCGGATAACAAAGCGGCGAGGTGATTGGATTGAAGCAACTTGGTTCAACCGAATTTTCTTTTTCTAATAATTGTTTATATAAAAAATGCATTTCACTAAAAATTTGGGGAAAAAAGATGAATTGCCCAAAAATTTTCTCATTCAAGAAAATAAATAAAAAGAGGTTTTATAGATTTTACTGTAAATAATATTGACTATTTCTAAATTTTGCTTGTAAACTCGTTAACAATAATAAAAAAGTTTAATATAATAATGTTGAATATTATTATTTTCATACTATTTCATAAAAAAACTAGTATAAATTAATATTTAATTAACTATAAAATAAATTAAAGAATATAAAATTGTTGTAAATAAATTGGCATTCTAATAGCTTCTAAATTCATTTCCTGTTTGATAGTGCTTTATGTGTCAATGATGCTGAGATGGCTTTCATGCATAAATTGTGTAAATATGAGTTGTCAATGTACTAAATGTTATTTGATTGAATGAAAATTCAAAGTACAACTCAGATTCATTTTATCTCTCTCTTTTACGTTTTTTTTTTTTCTCTTTCTCTCCGTAACTGCTTATTTTTCTTGTGTCCTCTCACATTCTTAGCTCCTAAACTTATAATTCTTTCCTTGAACCTCTAGTTTAGATTCTAACTGATAACAGTTCTTAACATAATCCCTCTACTTTTTTTTTTTTTTTCAGTTATTTTTCTCACCCTTTAACTACTTTTTATCTTGCATTTTTTTTTTTTAATATCGAATATCTATGATCCCTCTTAAAAGGAAAGAGCGAATTGTAATGTTATAGAAATGGAAAAGGCAATTGGTTTTCATGTAAAATCAATGGAAAAAAATGGCATCAAAACAAAATCGGGTTGTAACGGGTTTGGCCAATTTTCAAGTTTATCTGATTTTTAGCTCATTTGGATTTTGATGTTAAACCAAATTAGTCTGGCTACAAAATTCATGGTTTAAATGGTTCGACTGGCTAGTCCAATATGGTTTTCAAAACATTACTTTCAATCCCTTTAATTATGCTTATTGTTCAGTTTGTAAGTCCTCTCTTCCTTATCAATCTCACCACTATCAGGTTTATCATCCTCATCATGATCTTCTATATCCATTTTATCCAAGTACTTCAATAATTTAATGAATCCAAAAATCATAGATGAGAGAGGCTGTAGAGCTATACTGACTCAAGAGATTAAGGTTAGACGTGAGGCAAAATCGAAATCAATTCCCGGCCCTATTATGTTGGAGGACTCAGATGAATCAAAAGACTCTAGAGATATGCATTTGACGTGATGCAAATGCGTTGCCTAGACCTACAGTGCATTATTAGGTTATATTTTTTATTTCTGGGTCTCGATTGGAGGTAGATGGCTTAACCCATATTCTTATAGGGTTTCAAATATATTCTAACCTATATTATATAATGGACACTTGATAATGGGTATTTGACAAATGCCTAGCCTATAGGACTTTTTGTATTTTCCCTTACATGGCTTGTACTGTATTAGAGAATGTAAAAGAGAAATCATTTTGGCATTTATGAAAAGGACATCAAGCCTTTCTGAGATTGTCGTTTTATGCCTTAATTTATGTCTGAACTACCCTTGCAGGTTTTCGATTTAATAGGTTATCCTAATTTTTGCCTAAATCACCCTTTTGAATTTTCAATTTAGTGGGCTTTTGTGATTTGGCCTAAGCCACTTACCCTTATAAGTTTTCAACTTATCTATTTCTATTTTTGATTAAATAGCCCTTCGCGGGTTTCAATTTAGCTTAATTTTCTCTCTTTTTCTTTCTTTTTCTTCTCTCTTTTTCTTCTTTTTTTTTTAGTTAGCACAATGAAAATCTAAAATTTCCACTTGAATGAGAAAACATATATTTTATTATAAATCATGACTACACCCACACGCTTGAGCTATCTACATATCTCATACTTTAGTATATATATTTTCAAGAGTCAAGTAAGGGTGACCATTCAACCAATTTGCATATTTTTTTTATCGAACTTTTTTAACTGAACTTTTTTTTGCTTTAATCAAACTTAACCGAACAAATATTTTAACTGAATTTAACCGACTCATTTTAACTGAATTAATTTTGGTTATTGATTGCGCCGAAATTTTTAGAAAGAAAAAATTATTTGACTGACTGACTTTAACTGAACTTTAAATATTAACCAACTTTAATCGAACTTCATCATTATACAAATTTAACTTGAGCAACATATAGATGGTGAAAACAAAACTAATCACATGATTATTAATTACAGAAATTGGGATTCAACTAAGAACTGCAATTACTTGTACAGGAGCAACAAAACTAAATGTATTATATATAGAAGTAAAATTGGAATAAAGCATCCATGTTATGAAAATGACATATAAGTAAAGGTTCAAAACATATGAGACACAGAGAAACTGATTTAGGATTAGGATGCACAGACATGAATATATTTATAAGCATCTCAAAAAATAAAGATTTCAACTCTCAATTTGTTCAAAAGTCTTAAACCTAATGAATTTATTGAATTTACTATATAAACTCATGAACATAAAGTTGCAATACCTAACCCTCAATTTTTTAAGAGCAAAATTAATAGTTTTTAAAATATCACAAATCAAATTACTAAGAGATTGCTTGTTTTTGTTGAATACAAAGTTACATTTAGCATACAAACTTGCAAATCACAACAACACCAATACTGAAGCAGTAGCATCAGATCATGGTAATGCCAAGACAATCAACAAAAGCATTTGTAACTAAAAAAAATATGTACGAAAATTAATTAAGGAAAGATGATCAAGAAGGGAAAAGAAGTAGTTTGAAGCCTACCTAATGGGTGGTCCAGTACGTTCACTGGAGATGAGCGAAGGTAATTGATGATGGGGCTATAAAATCACAGTTTATCGTACTCATGATCTTATAAGAAAGAAAATGGAAATAAGAAGCAATCTCTTCAGTTTGAGAGAGTGGTTGGAAGGGTAAGCGGTCTTAGTCCAAAAATAGGGGGCAGTGGCTAAAAGATTAAGGGAGAGTTTAGGGTTTGATTTTGGTTTTGGGAAATGGGGGCGTAAGGAAAGAGCAACTTGTTTTTAAGTTTTAGTATTTTTTTTCCCCCTAAAATAATATGGTTTTGGGCATCAGTTAATTCGATTAACTGGGTTTGATTAATGGTTAACCAAACTATTAACTGAAAACTAAAATTATAATTTTTTTTAATCGATCTATTACTTAAAATATTTTTAATCAAATCGAATGCTCATCCTTAGAGTCAGGTTGCCGTAGTTCCGCTTAACAGTGACATAAAAGACAAAATTTCTGGTGCTAATGCCTGAATGCATTCACACAAAGTAACCTTTTTTTTTTTTTGCTAATTCAAATTATAAAGGCTTGTGAATTTGTTGCAATCAATGTTTGATAAGACAACACCGCCTTATAAGAGAATTTTCTTCAGGATGTAAGGGCTTGCCCAGTTTAACCTGATTTTGCCCTGAGAATTGTGAATAGAAATTCTAATTTTCCTAAATACAAGACGTCCTTCTTCCAATTTCCAGTTTTGGTCCCTCTTATTAAAGCACTAAGATGTCCTTTATTGATAACTCTGATTTTTATTGAGGGCTTCAAGTTTCTTTCGTCGATAGTATTTAACTGATCATGGTGCCTTAGACCCATTCTACTTCGGGCAATCAACTTTCCTTTATAGTTTAGGTTGAACAAATTTGAATTTCGAAATGGAGGACTACTTCTGTCCATGATATAGTGAATAGGGCACTGCCTTGGTTGGCATTCTAATGGAGATTCTTCATCCTTAATTCTCAAAGAGATCTCTGACTTCTATTTTTGGAGTTTCTTCTTGATTGGCTTGAATTTTCCATAGGTGGGAGAAATTTTTAGATTTAGCCTAATGTGAAGTATTCTGAATACTGTCTAATGAGCTCTATTAGCCCAATGTTTATCATGATGCACAAATATATGTTGGATTCATATTTAGTGCCAACATTTATTTGTTGCTTTTTTTTTTCTTTTTTTTTTGCCAGCAATCTCACTCAGACTAAAGAAAGTGGTGACAAGAATATTGAAACTCTTCATTGTGAATAAAAGAGCCCTAATCGACATCTACGTCAGGTTCAATAAAAAGACCACTATGATTTGGCAAAGAAGACAGAAAAGAAGACACAAACTCTAAGGAATTGAACTTTGACTCAATTTTAGATTTTAACTCAAACTTAGGCTTAAATTTAGTGGACACCGAGGATTGCTCTATGGCCTCTTCTAAGAACCATTTTTGAGGAGGTGCTTGGATAGGCTAGATTAGTTTGAGGAGGTTGATTTTCATCTGGATTAAAAGGGGAGACAAAAGAAGGTTATAATTTGCTTTGGTCAGGTTTAAAGCACGTAATTTAGGAAAGAAAATTTTATGGTGCTCAAGTTTGATTTGAGACTTGAGTTGAGAAAGGTTAAGTAGGTTGGATTAGGAAAAAAATGTCAATTTCTGTCTCTTGGCTTGACGTAGGGAAAAGAGGTTTATATTGTCACCTGGTCTAAGTTGAATATGAAGGACTTGGCCATTCTTGGGTAGGTTGAATAAAGGTGATGGGATCTACTCCATCTTATCACCAATCACATAACATATAAAAGAAGGTTGATGTCCACTTTGGTAGGGTAAAAGCATGCACTTTAATTAAGTAATTTAAAATTCTCATGTGAGCATTTGAGGGGTATTTTATGGTACTCAGGTCAGGTTTAAGGTTTTAGGGTGCTCAGGTTAAGTTTGAGGCTTAAGGTATGCTCGTATCAAGTTTGAGGTTTTGGGGTGCTCAGGTTACATTTGAGGTTTTGGGGTGCTTAGGTTAGGTTTGAGGTTTAAGATATGCTCGTATCAGGTTTGATGTTTTGATTCAAGGCAAATGCTCCTAGTTGAGGTGCTTTAAGTCAAATTTAAGGCTTTTGGTATAATCGAGTCAAGTTCCAGGCTTTTGGTAATGGGTGATGCTCAAGGCAAGTTTAAGGCTTTAAGGGTGCTTAGATCGGGTTTAAGGCTTAGAGTGATTAAGCAATGCTCGGGTTAGATTTAAGGCATTTGGTAGTTTATTTGGAGCAGGGGGGGGGGGGGGGGGGGGGGGGGGGGGGGGGGGGGGGGGGGGGGGGGGGGGGGGGGGGGGG
>CANUEP010011641.1:0-22799 GCA_947857235.1 Jatropha podagrica | reverse complement strand
TAGGTTAATTAAAATCGGAGTCATTTAGGGTTTTCCTAGTTTACCCTTAAATAATTAAACAAGGTGGCGACTCTCACACATTAAGTGCATTTCTATCCATTTGTCATACGCATTTCCACATCGCGAGTGCGTACGGTGGGGTAGGGGTTCACAGCAAGATACTATCATAAAAATGTAATATGTGTATTTATATTGCGGATTGATTCTCATATAAAGTGAAAGGTTCTTCTATTGTATGATCTTTATTATAAAGATATTATGTGAATACTTGAGTTACCTTCATGAACCAGATGTTATCACATGTGTGAATTAACACTGTTATGTGATTATTTCACTGTAAGTAATGTGGAAATAGTTATATATGAATTGCTAGAGAGACAAGTTATTATTTATACATACTAATTGAAGTGGGTTCTTGAGACGCAAACTTGGATGTGTTTATACTATAAGTGTTCGCATAGAGATATAGTATGGGAATGTGACTTGTTGTGGTACATGACATTTTGATAATGTGTATGGTTTCAATGGACCATAATTCTATGCTATGTGAATGCATATATATTGTTGAGTACCACTGAGTTTTATACTCAGCGCGATATTTTTAACTCGCGTAGGTTGAAGTTTGTTAGCTGTGGATCTCGAGTACCTGTGTCCAGAGAGAATATCTTCTACCTCCAGACTAGAGTGTAACTCTAATCTATAGACTCATGGCATGTGTTAGATTCAGAATAAAGAGAGCATTGGTTTGCTATATGGGGCTTGGAACTTATTTATCTTAGAACATTTAATTTATTTCTTGAACTATATAAGGATTTTGATTTGTTCCACATAGACTTGGACTCTCATTTTGAGATTGAACTTTTAACATTTTTTTAGAATTATAAATGATGGATTTGAGAATGGTTTCTTTTGAGAATTCATTTTATTGTGATGGAACATTAAATGTTATAAAAGGTTTTGAGAATTTCATTGTTACTTTGGAATGCTTATTAATAGGTAACTGTTTCTTAAATGGTATTTTCAAAGGGCATTCTTGTTGTTTTCTCTAGGAATTACCTAAACTATTATAGAACTGTTTGATGGGTTACCACTACCAATTTAAAAGATTTAAACTTTCCCGACTTATATATTTTAACTGTTTAAAACAAGTTACAGGTTACAAGACTTCGCTATTTTTCTTTTTTCAAACAATAAATATTGGATTTGCACCAATAAGCAAGCCAGTACGTGCCTCTGGCACAGAATATGACATCTCTTGTCTGGCCTTGCGGGGTTGGAAAGGGGGCATTATAGTTACCTTCCATATTTTTTATGTAGATATTATATTTTGTCAATTCATGTCTCCTATGACTCTTCTTCGTGCAAAACTAGCACTTTTCTTCTTTTTTTACATTAGCTTTAAGACCAAGATTGAGACTGATCATATTTTTCTTTGGGACCTTTATTATAGTTATTAACCCCTCTTTTCTCTCAATAAATATTTTGGATAAAAGGTTTAGGTTGGGAAACAACTAAAGCAGTTGTTTCTTTCACCAAGTTTTCAACATCTTTTTTCTTAAGTTATTTTTTCTCTTCCTGAGAACATTTAGCTATAAGCTCACTAATTGAGCATTTTTCTTTCCATAGCATTTTAAGAGAATTTTAGCAGAATAAAGTGAGACGGTAGAGTATTAAAAACTTGATGAGGACAATTTTCATAGCACTAAGTTGTTTTTTGTAAGTAAGCCTTTTATGGATATACTCTCTTATTCACACGTACCCCCTTCATATTTGATATCCATAAATTTTCCCATAAGGTCTCCAAATTCGGCTTTATTAGTTTCCAGGTGTAAATTTCCTATGGCATCATAAAGAGTTTTAGCAATAGCGCTATCAGGAACAGAACCTAAGATATGTTCAGCTATAGACTTCTTAATAGCATCACAATAAGGCAATTAACTATTGCTCCAAATCTTGTGGCATTCTTTTGCTTGATAGTATTAGTTTCTATGGGTATAAAAAGCTTAGGCTCATACAACGCAATGTCTAGATCACTCATTCCTAAAGCAAGTTTAATATCTAATTTTCATTGTTTATAGTTGGCTCTAATTAAAACCTCAATGCTAGCAAATTGGTTCTTAGTAGCAAAGGTAACTGTTAAAGAGATTATCCCAATAAATATAAGTGAAAATAAAATAATGGGCAGTTTGAATGCAAGAATAAGTTTTATTCTAATGAGAGGCTAGGTGTATGGTTATAAAATCCCCTTTGGATAGATAATACAACATGCAAATAGGTCTCTCTAATATTAGAGTAACATATATAGAAAACATAAACTCCCAAGAAATAAAATATATCCCTTTTGAGTAGATATATTTTTAATCTATGCATTCTCCATATAATAAATTCCATTAAACCTTGGTTTATTATATATACCAATCCTAATAAACCAATCCCCTTTAGGTAGATAAATATATATATATATATATAAAATTTCGTCTTACGTACATCACCTAATGAAAATTTATAAATCTCTATAAATGACTCACTTTGGCGTAGATATTCATATCAATATACATATTTTCTAGTAAGAAAATATCTCTATGAATGACATCATTTTGATCCTAAATGCTAGGTTGAACTGCATAAAAACAATCACGAACAGTTGTCCATGAAACGGTTAACTGCTTCCTCTCTTTGTCCACAAACTCCCAATGGGTGGAGAATAATTTTATCTTTTTACAATGTACACTAGAGAGAGAAAACATAATCTATATATAGGAAACTATTAGGGTCTCTCATTATAATCCTAATAGAATATACAATCTTAACTCAAGTTTAACCACACTTAAACCAAACCTATAAATACTTTAATAATGACTCTTTAATAATGGACTTTAAATGAAATATCTTGGATTATAATATTTAATCCAAATATTTTATAAAACCAAGTAAAACACAATTAATAAGCCAAAAAAATAAATTTCTAACACGGATGTGAGTTGGGTAACCATAGGTCGCTTATCATGCACATGGGTTTCTAGACTAACTCAACCCATACGCAGGAGGCATTATTAATGCTGGCCAAAAAACCAGGCCCAAGCAAGAGTCCCGAATGGGCAAAGATATGAATAATTATCATATAGCTAGAATATATTATCATCGATACAAACAAATCGGACTGTTTCACTATTCAAGTCGGTTTGTCCTCTTTTTTTTTCGAACTCCTAATTTCTTATATTTCAATTATGTCTCTTTCACTTTTATTATTTCCTCCTAAACTCTTTTATTTTTATCCTGTTTTTCGCACTAAATAAATTTAGATTCATTTATTCGAAACACTCTTGATAAATGCAAATTCAACAACTGTCATAATAATTTTATACCAAACGAAGAGAATCTGTTACCGTATTAGTTTCTTTCCCTACCGGAGACACACTATTGCCTCAACTAAGAAAAGACACAATATGTAATAATACTATGATAATTTGAATCACCATCATGATTGTCGTCCAGTGCATTACATGATTTTTTTTAAAATAGTCGTTCATTTAAAAAAGATATCATGATGTTATTTCATTTGATATGGTATTAAATAACTCCATTTAATGAAGAAAAGAAAAGAAAAAAAAGAAAATTAAGAAAAAATATACTGTAACAGGATAACAGATGTCAGTGTAATGAGTACAGAGTTAGAGGTCCTAGTCCTAGTCTTAGTCCCAGTCCTAGTCCCATGCTAAGCAGAGACGAATGGGACCAAACTTAGCTAAGACCTTATGGAAATTACAGATCCAATTGACCAATGCACCAGACAAAAAGGATTCAATTAAGATATGGAACCAACATCCTGCCCCATATTTCTTTCTTTCCATATCTATTTTGTCTTCAACTTAGTCATGGCCTACTACTTTTCTTGTCTTCTCTATCCATTTTTTTATTATTTGTTAATCTTTTAAAACTCTTTTCATCCTTTTAAAGTCTAATAGCTGCTTGTGGTACTTTAAGCTTTTTTAAATATTTGGGTCAACAGCTGTCATATGATTATACAGAAGAGAATTACATCATGTTATAAAGAAATTTAATTCAAGAAAAAAAAAATATATATATATATATATATGACCTTCTCACCAAGGAAAATATTGAAAAATTAATTAAAAAATATGAATATATTAAGAAAATTATATATATAATGTGAAATATTATACCTCCTATCTATGAATCCTGATTGTCCCATAATCCCATTTACAAAACTGTTAGATCAAATCATGTCCATAAAGTTCATTTGGCCTCATAGCCCAGTGATTCATAGGCCAATAAATATATATATATAAAGCGTAATTTGCATTATGCAGAAACTAAGTGTAAACAGTATAATTTATCACTTGATATTATTTTGAATTAAAATTTTAATATAATTATTTTTTAAGAAATCAATTGTCCTATATTTTCAGATAATCTTTTTATCAAGATGATATACATAAAAAGATTATCTATAGCATTTAATATATTAATATATATTTATTTCTTCTTATAAAATAATTAATAAGTAATCCACACGCTAAAAAGTGTGAATAAATAATATATTACTATTAAATAAATAATATATAAGTAATTTAAAAATATAAATTGAAACGAACCCAATACGATAATTTATTAAAAAGTATCACATATTAAAATACACTACATTAAATAAGTAATATATTAATATTTTAAATAAATAAATAATCATTTATAATAACTCATGAACATAAAATTAAAAGAAAAAAGTATTTCATTTTTATTGGTAATAAAAAAAATATTGATTGATTAGCTTGGTATATTGAGTAGTCTCATATACTAATAATTAGGTTGCACGGACATGAGACACGAGATATAAAAACATATAAGATATAATAATTTTTAAAAATATAAGACATCCACATACTTAAAACACAGTACACTAAATAAGTAAATACATTGATATTTCAAATAAATAAATAATTATTTATAATAAATCATAAATAAAAAATAAAAAACACTAAATTTCTTACTTCAAATGCAAAAATAAATTTAAAAAATACTTCATTTTTATTGATAATAAAAAAATTTTAGTTGATTAGTTTGTTGTATAAAGTAATATTATATACTAAAAAGTAGGTTGCACGAATAGCAATACTCATTTATGAAACGAACATAAATGTGTCGTGTAACAAGTTAACCTATGAGTTAGGCAAGTGACCCATTTATTTAAGTATAAAGAGGTAATTTTAGTATTAGATATAAATATTCTAACTAAAACCTATTTAAATTTTATTTTTATATTATTTTTTATTTTAATTATGAATCTTAAAAAAATTTATGCATTTTTCTATATGAAAATTTATTTTTAAATATGATTAGGTTTAACTAGATTAAAATTTAAATATATTATAAGTAGCTTAAGTAGGTTGTATACAAGTTAACACGACTTACTTAATCTATTTATGATATTAAGCGAGTTACACAGATTTTATGTAGGTCAATACAATCCATTTAATTTATTTATAATATTATGTGGGTTAAACGTGTTGTTTTGTTGTCACTTGCGTAATTTTTGCATCGTGTTCGTATTGATAAATCAAACACGACTATTAAATTAGTTATGTTCGTGTTGATCCTAAATATGTCCCGTATTAAGCGAATTTATGTCGAACTTGAAATACTAATCCATTTTTACACCTCTATTTTGGAAAAAAGCTTCACTGAATACTAAGAAAACATATTTTAATATTGCAATTTTTTTTAACATATCTTAATAAAATATAATTTTATAATGTATTTAATGATAATTTTGTTATATAATTTTATTACTTTTAAATAATGTTATAAAAAATTATTTCATCATTTAATATCATTAATATTGCTTTGTGCATTGTGCAGATATAATACTAATAAACTATGAAATCAGAAATATTTACTCAATTTAAATAAAACTGAATTCACTGTGATCTTGGTCTATAAGGATAACTATTGCATCTTTTATTTGAAACGCCAAAAGAGATTCAACATGTGGATGAATACGCATAGAGTACCTATACACGGTGCAATTATCTGGTTAAAGTGCTTTTCAAAGCTTTTTTTGGGTGTGTGATCGTAACCGGCTAATATCCGGAATATATTATTACATACGACTTAAATTAACTTGGAATTCAATCATAATTAAGACTGTTTATATTTAGTGTGATTGAATCGAAAGCTTATTTAGTGCGATTAAATTGAGAGCTCTTTCCAAGAGCTTTTCAGCCGACTTTAGTTTCTATACAGCAATTTGCACTATAAGGAAGCAAAATATAAGCATTTGAAAAGGTTAACTGTGAGCAAGACAATAATTATTTAGGATAGTTGTAAAAAAATAAGACACAATTATAAAAAGATAACTTGTTTTAGATATATATTTATCAAAATAATATTGATAAAAAATTATCTCTAACACTAATATATTAATATATTAATATAAATTTATTTTTTATTACAAAAGAAGTAGTAAGTAATCTATATATTTACAGATATGATTTTTAAAATATAAGACATTCACACGCTTAAAATACATTATGCTAAATAAATAAATATTAATATTTCCAATAAATATATAAGCATTTATCATAAATCAAAAACATAAAATAAAATATAACTTAATTTCTTATTCATTGACACAAAAACAAATTAAAAAAATAAAGTTTATTTTTAATTAGTAATTAAAAAATCTTTGTTAATTAGCTCAGTGTATGGAGTAGTCTTATATATTAGGAATTAGGTTGCATGGATATAGGGCACGGGATACAAGAACGTACGAAATACAATAATTTTTAAAAAAATACGACATCCACACTCTTAGAACACACAACACAGAATAAATAATATATTAATATTTTAAATAAATAAATAATTATTTGTTAATAAATTATAAATATAAAATAAAAAAATTTAATTTCTTATTTCAATGACATGAGAACATATTTAAAAAAAAAAAAAAAGAAACTTCATTTTTTCTTGGTAATGAAAAACAATATCTTAATCGATTAACTTGATATATGGAGTAGTCTCATATGTCAGTAGTTAGATTGTATGAACACAAAACACAAGATACGAGAATGTATATGATATAATAATTTTCAAACAAGTTGGATATCCATATGCTTGGAACATGAAATGAAATTATAAACATAAATGAAATTAAGGTTAATATCTATAAAAAAGATTATCACTGACATTAATATATTAATATATCAATATCAATTTATTTTTTATTATAAAAAAATTAATAAGCAATCTACACGTTTATAAAAATAATTTTTAAAAATAAAATATTCACATGCATAAACACATTATACTAAACAAGTAATACATTAATATTTCAAGTAAATATATAATCATTTATAATAAATCATAAACATAAAATAAAATAAAATTTAATAAAAAAACACACTTCATTTTTAATTAGTAATTAAAAAAAAATCTTGATTGATTAGTTTTGTATATGAAGTAGTCTTATATGTCAAGAGATGGATTGTACAGACACCAGATACAAGATATGAGAACGTAAAAAATACAATAACTTTTAAAAAAGTATGACATTTGTATTCTTAAGACACACAACACAGAATAAGTAATACATTAATATTTTAAATAAATAAAAAATTATTTATAAAAAATTATAAACATAAAATAAAAAATTAATTTCTTATTTCAATGACATGAAAATAAATTTAAAGAAAAAACACTTCAATTTTTATTGATAATTAAAAAAAACACCTCAACTGATTAGTTTGGTATATGAAGTAGTCTCATATATTAGGAGCTAAATTGCACGCACACATTATATAAGATACAAGAATGTACATGATATGATAATATTTAAAAAAGTAGAACATTCTTATGTTTAGGATATATTACACATAATAAGTAATACATTAATATTTTAAATAAATAAATAATCATTTGTAATAAATTATAAACATAAAATAAAAAACCTTAATTTCTTATTTCAATTACATAAAAATAAGTTAAAAAAACTTCTTTTTTATTGTCATTTAAAAAAATCCTGATTGATTGAGTTGGTCTATAAAATAGTCTCATATATTAGGAGCTATGTTGCACGAATACAAGACATAAGATACGAGAATGTACATGATATGATAATTTTTAAACAATTAAGACATCCACATACTTTGCACATAATATACAAAATAAGTAATACAGTAATATTTTAAATAAATAAATAATCATTTGTAATGAATTATAAATATAAAATAAAAAAGAACTTAATTTCTTATTTCAATGACACAAAAATAAATTAAAAAAATACTTCATTTTGAATTAGTAATTAAAAAAAAATTAGTTGATTAGTTTGGTGTATGGAGTAATCTCATATGTTAAGAGTTAAGTTGCACAGATATAAAATACGAGATACAATAACATACGAGATATGATAATTTTTAAAAATTATAACATCCACACACTTAGGACACAATACACAGAATAAATAATATATTAATATTTTAAATAAATAAATAATAAATATAAAATAAAAAAACTTAATTTCTTATTTCAATTACATAAAAAATTAAAAAAATACATCATTTTTATTGGTAATTAAAAAAAATACCTTGATTGATTGACTTGGTATGTGGAGTAATTTTATATATCTGGGAGTTAAGTTGCATAGACACTAGATATAAGATACGGGAATGTACAAAATATATTAATTTTTAAATAAATAGGATATACACATACTTAGAACACACTATACTAAATAAATTATACATTAATATTTTAAATAAATAAACAATTATTTATAATAAATCATAATATAAAATTAAAAAATATCTAATTTTTTATTTCGATATAATTAGTTAAATTCTAAAAATTATTATCATTATTAAAAAATATATTAATAATGTGTGTATATTTTTTTATATAAATTATATCATATATGACTTTTACTATTATTAGTAAAAGGCTTTGCAACATACTAAAGAAAACATATCTCAGTTAATAATGACAATTTACTTAACTAGATGGGTATTCAATAAAATTCGATATAATTTTGGCGAATTTAGATAGTAAATAAATGAGTTTAGAATGAGATAGAATAATATGTTTATTACCCGTATCAGATTTGGATTGGATTCAAAAACTCGAGTAATTACTACTCGTTATTCATTTAATTAATATTTTAAAAATATTTAAAATAATTATTTTTATAAAGAAAATATTATATATATATAAATAATCGAGTTTGAAACGGGGTTAGATAGTACATTTGCTATCCGTATCGAGTTTGTGTTGAGTTCAAAGATTTGGATACTTACTACTTGTTATTCGTTTAATTAATATTTTAAAAATATTTAAAATAATTATTTTATAAAAAAAATTTTATATATATATATATATATATATATAATTTTTACTTATTTTTTATTTTTAAAAATAAAAAATATATACTTTTAACGTAAATGGATTTGAGTATTTAAACAAGTAATTATAATTGAATTCAGGACGAACTTGGTTATTAAAAGTGAATTTTCACACGGGTTTAAGTACCTAAAATTTTAATCGGACATTTAAACGGATTTAGGTATTTATAATGCATTTGACCACTATTTTGTTATATAATTTTATTATTTTTAAATGATATTATAAAATATTATTTCATTTTTATGTGTTGCTCCGCGCATCACGTGGGTGCTAGCAAAGTAGAATATATAAATTCATTTTTAATTTTTATTTTAATTCATCTAACACTTAATCTATAAAATTATATTTATTAAATATTTTCAATTTGTAAATTTATTTTATTTAACACTTAAACTTACGAAATTAAATCAACTAAACACATATTAGATGGTTGAAAAATATAAAAATTATTATTTTAAAAGTTACAAATCACAAAATAAATCAATATTTTATATATAAAAATGAAAATTTTAAAAATTATTATTATTATATCAAAATATGTGAAATATTACAAATTTCATAATTTTAAAAATATAGCATATCTTTCTTTCGTTCTTAATTACATTATTGCGAAATTGTAAATAAGTGGAGCTCAAATTTAACTTTTTAAATTTAAATTGAGCTTTTAAATTCAAACTCGAATATATTTTTAATGAGCAAAGTTGAATTTGATAGGTGCTAACTCGGCTAATACTAATCTTAAGAGATCTGGTGTCATCGTAATCTCTTTATCATACATATTATATTCATGAAATATATAGTACATTATTACGAGTAATTTATTGTATAATGCTGATCATCTTTTAATAACAGTTTCTTCAATCACTCCTATAAATATGTATTTATTATGCACGAAAATTTTTTAAATAAATTTAATATATAATTATTTCACGCTTTTCGTTTGGTTAGAAATAAAAATCGTAATTGCATTAGTTTAAAAGATATTAATATAGAATCCAAAATATTAATATAATTTTATTTCGTTGAATGAATTTATAACTACTATGATAGACCAAGAACATAAAGAATTTCAAATAAAATTTCGATAATCATCCAATATGTAAGAATGAAGGTGGCCAATCAAACGGTGAACGAGCTAACTTTGCTCCAATATTTTAACTATAATGGAAACTACTTATGAAATTTTTTTGGTGAATGTAATTGGAGTTGAACTTGAAACCAGATATCTAAAACTTGGTATATTAAGATACGCAAAAACAGGCGAAAATTAAGTGCGAGATAGGACAAGTACATACAGTGGACGCACAAAGGCCTGAGGTGGCCTGCACAATACCCCACAGCCAGAAATCTCCATAGGTGCGGCCAATGCACGTGTTATGCGGCCAGAGCGTCTTTTTTTTTTGTGCGTTATCTCACCTTGAAAGTGTATGGCTTTCATCTTTCAACCTCCACAATTTTTTTGATTAAAAAATTTTATTTTCTCTTAAACCAGTATCAGACCTACACACTAATTTAGTAAGCAAATGGGGTTCCAAATGAAATAATTTTTTTCTGAAAAGAAATCAACTACACCATTAAGAGTTGTGAAAATGGATGATCACCGGAATACGATTGTCTAAAATGAAAATTAAATAAATTAAGATTAAATTTATATGAATCCATATCATAAATGATTGATCCGTATAGTTTGTATCATGAATTAACTCATTTAAACTATTAATTCATTTATTTGAAAATAATAGTAAAATTTTATATATATAACGGATTATGGAGTTATATGTATTGTATAGTCCATTTATTTTGTTTATATTATTTATGTAATTTTCGTATCATATTCATATTTAAATTTTAATGTAATTATTAAAAGAGTTGTGTTAGTATATTAATCTTTACTGTTTTCTATATGATTAGAAAGAGTCACAATAATTAAAAATATTTTTTAAACAATATTTTTAATTTTTTTATATAATTAAAAACATTTTCATTTAAATTAAAATATTATTTATAATTAATTTGATATATAGATAATTCATAATCTAAATATAAATGTCTTTTCTGAAAAAAAAAGTCCATATTTTTTGGATTTATTATCTCAAAGAAAAAAAAAAAAAGAAAGAGCCTTATCTGAGAATCACTGAAACAAAAGTTGGATATTTGAAAACTGTAATAATGTAAAGCTTACTGTTGAAAAGGGTTTGACCTAGGTGCAGATTCTGGGCACTCCATGGAAATAAAGAATGAGAGGTGACTACTTACCAGTCAAAGTTTCTTTTTCAATCAACTTCTTCTCATGATACCCAACTTTATCCACTATGTATAGATAATTACCAATTTTATTATTAATTTATTTAATTAATTATTGCATACCCAATTCTTACCAAAGTCATGCCTAGGCATCTTATCCTTCTCCAAGTGACATCATATCAACGTTTTGCATTTCAATAAATGCCTTTTCAGTATTCTTGATTTATACTCAAATTTCCTTTTTTAAAAATAATTTTTTTATTATTCCAAATATCTATCACATATATAGCATTATTGTAATCCCTTTTTAGATTTTCTAATGTTTTTATATTCACATAAACTTTTGTCTAAGAGTTGAAACTTAAACCATAAAAGAGGATTTCATATTCCTAAGATTTCCTTTATTGACATTAAAAGTAATAAGAAAATTACAATTTACCTTTATATTTTTATCCAAATTACTAGAATATTTCATATTTTGAATATTACATTAAAATAATATTATATTATAATAATTTATTAAAATAATATTTAAATACGCAGTTTTCAACTAGTTATCTCTTCAAACCAAAGCATACAAAGTGGTTGATGGATCACATGACTTTGTACAAAAGGGTCACAACTCACAACCTAAGTACGCTTCCATTTACCAACTGCACAAGTTGCCGCCACTTCTTAAAAATTGCATTGTCCATTCTTTTAAAAAGAAAAGAAAGATTGCATCGTCCAAATTGTATTCTATACCTTCTTCCACTATATTCATCAACCACCCAAAAAGTAGAAAAGTCATTACAAAAATATAGGGGCAAAAAGGCAATAAAAAGGAAACACCTTTTTTTTTCTTTTTTATACTTTGACACAAGCTGCTGGGCATTCAAGATCACTCTCTCTTGATTCCTTCTTAATCATCTCAGAATTCTTTTGACTCAAACACCCTTCTGCTTCGGCATCAAAGCTAGCATGAACACTGTAAAAGACATATACAAGCACAGCAAGAGCCGAAAAAAAGGCGAACCGCAAGTAGGATGGGCCATCGAGAGACCCCAACAAAAATATGTTCAAAAAGATGGATACACAAGGTATCCATGGCATTAAAGGAACACCCCAGAATTCAGGCTTTCTAGCTTGTGGAACTATGCAATGAAATACTTGTATCATTGCAATCGCTGTCGCTGCGCAGGCGCCGAGCACAAAGGCTTTTGGGTTGCCTTGAGGCACGAAATGCCAAATGAGGGTAAATAATAAAGAGGTGAAAGAAAATGAGCAGAGAAAAGATAATGTAGGCCATGGATTGCTTGTCCCTATCACGATGTATCGTCTGTAAATAACAGCATTGGCCACCATGTAGAATACAAAGAGGGTGCCTATTGATACGAGGTTGAGGAGGACATTTAGATCAGTGAAGAGGGCAATTGCAGCTGTGAAGATACCTGAAACGGAAATTACATTCAATATGATAAACAATAAATACAAATTTATCTACTTGACTCGGTATCAGAGCCATTAAATACCATAGCAAGTTCAAATATTAAATCCATATCAATTAAGTAGATAAAACTCATTTCACCAATTAAAATAATTCTTAAAATCAAATTCATTTTAGTAATTGTATAATATTTGAATTTACAATTTTATAATTTTGCTCCAACCAAAAACATAAAAAATAATTGGTTTTGGGAGTTGATGAGATGACTTTTATCACTATTACATGTTCTATACTATGCATTTCTTTTATCACCCCCACCTCCAAACTTTTATCACCATGGGATAAAAAATATAGATGAAAAGAAAAAAGGTACCCACCATGCTCATCATTTGTTTATTCGTTTCTTTTATCACCTCCACATCCAAACTTTTTTCTCAGCCGCATGCCTAACCAGCTCACCTCTAAACATATTATAACTGTCTTCAATAACAGTTTTTTTAATAATTTTTATAATTTTGATTAGTCAAAATGCTAAACGCTCCTTAAACAATTGTTCGATAACATAATATTTGAATTAAGTTTTAGAGGTTAAAATAATTTTTTGTGAAAAATTAACTCATATAACATTTAGCTTTTAGCATTTCATAAAACGCTACTCAAATAATTAAAATCACTAAAATAACTATCAATTATCAAAATAACTAACTTTGCTGGACAACCCCATATATAATTTACACATGAATGACCTTTCCCTTATCTTTATCATGTGACAAGATATTCTTCTAGACTTTGTAGAATAACGTGTCTCAGCCAGCTCTATATATAATTTCCCCTCTTGCGATATTATCATCAATAGTAGTAAAATTAAAAATATATATATATATATATATATATATATATATATATATATATATATTATTTTTTTTTATGAAAGAAAAATATAATAATAATCAGCTTTGGAAGAATTATATAAACAAGAAAAAGACGAAAGAAAGCATTTTGCTGACCCAATATATTCTACCTTTTAGCTTTCTACGAAACAAAGCCATTGCAGTTACTAAATGGTACATGGCTGAAATTGTACGGATCCAAAAACAATAGGACAAAACACAGCGTCTCACAAATCACAATGTTTGCCAATTAGGGACAGTTTTTTTACGTACTTTGCTCAATAATTCTCCCAAGTGCACAATTTTTGTCTTCAAGCAACTGCTATGATATGTGCTTAGACAGTATCAAACAATTGCATAACAAGGTTTTTAGTATTTCTCTGCTTGTACCATAATTAACTACAACCACTAATTTTTGTCTGACGAAACCGAATTTAATAAAATCAAATGCATTCACCGACTGAGTTTAGAAAAAGAAACTCTTTTCTATTAGATGAAAACATAAGGAGCATCTGCATCTCCTAAAAAATTAAGGAAAGAAAAAAAGAAAAACAAAACTAAGAAGCACACGCGGATACTTGTTGAACACTCGTAGACACATCATAACGTCTATAAATGTTGTGTAAATGCCTTTAGAGATTTTGACAGATAGGACCGAAGCAATGCTTAAGCTTTTTCTCGCTATGGATGGAACAGATTAGAAGCCATGTGAGGCCTATAATTTTTCATTTATGAGAAAAAGACTAGTGGAGTGTTGCAATCTCACTGTCACTCAAAAACAGCTATCTATCAAATTCATCCGTTAGATTTATCCAACGGCTGAGAGCAAAAAAATCAGAAATCGAAACCGAAACAGTTCAAATGGGTCCCATCCCTCAACGACCTCCCTCAAGCAACAAAATCAAAACGCATATCGAGCTCGCTGAAAAACCTTCATCGATAACCGTTAATCCTCAATAAGAACAAACTATATTAATTATTAATTATTAATGATATAAAAACACGTACCCAGAAATGCGGAGGCGTTAACTGGCGTTGAAGTTCTGGGGTGGACCCTAGCGAACCATTCAGGGACTACGCTCGACCGTCCGATCACGCACATGTATCTCGCTTGGCCCAACATCGAAACCAATAATGATGTTAGAATCCCAAAGCTGGCCCCCACTCCTATCACGTTCGACACCCATTCCCAGCCGTCCGATTTCCCTCTAAAAGCCGCTGAAAACGGTGCCTCCGCATCGATCTGCATGATCACCATCGCACCATATTATTCTTTAAATACCATTTCATTTTCGCTATAAATTATCATGATTTAATTATTTTATTAATTGTTAATTAGTAGTTACCAGGTCATAGGGAAGAAGTTTGGACATTGAAGCGGCCATTAGGCAGTAAAGAACGGTAACTAGAGCAACAGAGCCAGATACCCCGATAGGAATATCCTTAACAGGGTTATGGACTTCTTCAGCGAGAGTGGACACTGCGTCGTATCCAATATAACTCAAATAGACCATAGCTGCTCCATTAAACACACCCGGAGCTCCAAAAGGGAAGAACCCAGATGGGTTTTCCGGGTTTGCTGGTTCTGTGAAGTTTTTCCAATCCCCTTTCCAAAATCCCACAAGGATTACAAATGCAATGAACAGAATATGCAGAGCTGTTAACACCATATTCACCACCGAACTCTCTCTTGTGCTATAAAGAGAAAACATTATATTTAATTTAATATCTTAACAAGATAAGGAAGAGACATGGGTATGAGAAATGAAATAAAGTGGGCAATACCTGTAGCAAATAATGAGAGTAATGGCTAAGACGACAAGCACAGCAACCATATCAATTTCATTAAAGCCATTGGGAAGGGCATGGACCACTAGCCTCCATTTTGATGTGGACAGGCCAATTGCAGTACCTAAATAGGTTGTGAAGCCTCTAGCAACTGCCGCGTTTGACATCACGTAGTCCATTATGAGATTCGCTCCGGTTAAAAAGGCAGCGAACTCACCTGTTATCAGAAATTATGTATTTGTGTTGTTTAATTATTTATGGGCAAAATAATTATTCATGGCTTTTATTAACGGCGGCGCAATTGATAAAACAGACCAAAGGTTACTCGGAGATAGCTGAAAGCGCCGCCGGCAACAGGCATGTCCACAGCAAACTCGGTGTAGCAGAAAGCAGAGAGGAGAGCGCAAAGACCAGCAATGGAGTATGAGACAACGACAGCAGGGCCAGCATAAAGGTGGCTGGCTCTACCAGTGGTCACAAAAACACCGGCTCCAACCATACCACCGATGCCAAAACCGACGAGGTCATACCATCGAAGAGTTTTCTGCATTTCCGTACCGGAACGGGCTTTTACTCGGCTCATTTCTTCATATGAAGTGGAAACTGAACCAGCACGGCGGGCAAAGCGAGTTGGGGTCTGAGACAAGGCTCGAAGGTAGGACGTAAAACTAGAGAAAGAAGCGGCATGATTCTCCATTACTATCTGTTTCTGTAATCTCTATGGCTATAGCTATGGCTATGGAGAGAGACAGAGACAGAGTCGGACTAATTTAAAAAGAAATAAATGATGCACAAATGGGTTATGAGACCGACAATGGACGGTGAATAAAAGGCCACTACTTTGTATAATGGGAGAACGGAGAGAGGGTATTAGAATTGGATAAAGCTTTTGCCAGTAACTTCTTTTATATACATGTCAATCAATTCTCACTGACTTGTAATGCTAAGCCAGTAGCAGTAGGTTGGCTTTGACTAGGGTTATTATTGGAAATAAGAATATTTGCCACTCGTGTCTACGCATGCACACTTCTTTCTTCCAGAAGTGCCTTTAGTGTGTTTAGCTCATTAGCTGGGCATGGCACCGGTTACGTTTCAACGATTAGGCTTCGTGGCGGTTCGATTGGAACATAAATCGTACCATTAATCAAACTTTCTTCTCTAAGTATCTTGAATTTTAACTTTAATTATAATAACATACTAATTTTAAATTGTACCAATATCAAACCAAAAAAATAACAATTTTTTAGAAGATAAAAAAAATAACGTTTTATTTTTTATATTTTGTATAATTTAATGAATAAACATTAAATAATTGTACCTAATATTAAAATAAAAAATAATATATTTATCTTAAAAATAAACTACTTTTTATTTATTCATAAAACATTAACTCCAAATAATGATTCCTTAAAAAATAAAATTATGACTCAAGGATAATTCAATAAATCCTAACTAAAATTTTATGCTTAAAAAAAGCAAAATAAAAATTTAGACTAATATTTTATACTTATAACTAATCAAAATTTATTATTTTAATTCGATTAAATTTAAAAAAAATTCTTAACTAATACTTAGATAGGGTGTTGTTAAACAATGAATTTTTGGTTAATCTAATAAAAATAATATTATATTCATTAAATTGTGTACATTTTGAAATTAAGGTGTTATTGTAACTAAAATTAAAATTTAGAATATTAGGAAAAAAAAGTTTAATTTATGGTATAATTAAAACTACCCACAAAATGAAGGTTTTTCTTTAATGATTTAGCCTAAAATTCTAAACAAATTTTTAATACATGATACACTTTAATTAAAAAATTAAAAAATCTAAAAAAATAAAATGATAAAAATGTGAAGTATGTAATTTAAAATTATATTATTTGATTAAAAAAGGAGTTTAACATTTTTTTTAATTTTTTTTACTTAGAGTTTGTTTGGCAATACTAATAGTTTTAGTAGCTTTCAGCTATTTTAATAGTTGTTAACCGTTTTAGCAGTTGTTGTTAGTTGGTAGATGTTAGCAGCTAGTTATTAGCTGTTTAAATGGTGGTTGGAAGTGAAAATATTCAATAAAAATAACTGTTTGATTGACAATAAATTTAAAATGACAAAAAAAGACATGAAATATTCACATAGAATTTTCAATTAAATTCATTATAAAAAAATAATTTTACTATACCTAAATTATCAAAATTTAAGGGAGCAAAAATGTTGAAAAATTCACTATTTTATAAATAAAATGAAAAATTTTTAATATTTCAGTGGATGAACATTTTTATTTTTAATATTTTTTTTTGAGTTTAAATACATAAGTATAAACTCAAAAGGACTTTTACTTTGTTAAACAACAACTTTTTGAATAGCTTTTAGAATTTTGACTAGTTAAAACGTTGAACGCTGCTTAAAAATTTTTAAGTAACATTTTTAATATTTCAGCGGATCAACATTTTTTATTTTTAATATTTTTTTGAGTTTAAATACATAAGTATAAATAACGTTTTCTTTTTTTTTTCTATTACTATCAAATATAAATAAGCTAAACATAAGATAATAAAATATGCAATGTGATAACAAAAGGACTTTTGTTGTATCTGCAACAACTTTTTGAATAGCTTTTAGACTTTTGATTAGTTAAAACATTAAACGCTGCTTAAAAAGTTGTTGCTTAAAAGGTTGTTTAATAACATAATATTTGGACTAACTTTTATAGTTTAGCGTAGTTTTTTGTAAAAAGTTAACTCATGTAACTTTTAGCTTTTAGCGTTTCATGAAACGCTACTCAAACAGCTAATAGCTAAATGTCACTAAAAGAACTAACAACTATCAAAACAATTAATTTTGCTGAACAGACCCTTTATATTAATTAAGGATAAGGTTGTAGAAAAATATTAGTAAAAAGACTGAAATACTAAATGTTAGGTTAAATAGTGTTTTAGAAAATACTTCATAAACCTCTAAAAGTTACTCAGTGTATCAAGCTACCGAACACAACAATTTAGAGAAATAGTATTTTGATCTAGTCAAAACACTAGATGCTACTTTAAATGTTACTGCCTAACATGTCCTTTGTAACGCCCCAAAATTTTGGATCTCAAAATGGTATTATTTGGTTCAGGTCAAGAATGGCATCAGCCGAGAAATAAATAATATTTTATTTGGATCCAAAAATGATATTGAGGATAATTATTATTCATGGAGTTAATTAGACTTTATGTGATTAGTGTTAATTAATTTAAGTTAAAATATAAATTATTCATGATTAAGTAAGTAATAAATCATTGGTGAAAGGTAGTTTATCGGTATGTGAATAGTAACATTGATTCGAAACTTTATATTATTTTAGTTTGAAAAAATTACTATTGATGTTTTATATTCTATTTAATATATTTGGAGTATGTTTATATGATTTAAATGGGTAGAAAATATTTCATGAATATATTTGGAGAATTCAAGTATTTGATGAATAGTATTTTCTAGTATAATATATTAAGAAAAATTGGGTAATTATTTTTATGGAGTTAATTTAATAAATTGGTGGAGTTAAATAATATTTGGAAGAGAATTATTTGATGAATATTTAGAACCCTTGGATAAGAATACTAGAGACTAAATTCTAGCCATCCATTTAACATAAAATAAAATGGTCATGTTTGACTTTGCCACTTAAAAATGACACTTATCAACTTGATTTTATCATCTTCTCCACCATTTCTAACGCCATCTTCTCCACCATTTTTTTCATTTTCTCTACTACTAAACTACCTAAAATTAAGTGAATTAAATCAAAGTCTAGTAATAAGACTCAGAGAATTAGGCATAAAAGAGTGAAATTTGGTGATAGAATTCAAGAAATTGGAATTTACTACAAGTTCAAGTAAGTTGTGATTTTTGACTCTAATGATTTAATTAAGTAATTCATAGCTAAGATATGTTAGATTAGGCTCTACACCATACTTCATCTTCTTCTTTTATTATTGCTTGATTTTAATGATTGATTTTCCTACTTTGAAGAGGTTGGAAAACCATCCTCTAAAGGAAAGGAAAAGGCTAAGTAATAAGGTTTTCTAAGCTTATTCAAGCTTAATTTTAAGGTTAGTGCAATAATACTTTTCTTCTCCTTTTATTTTTTAAGTTTTCAATTTTTAGGTTTAAATGTGATTTTGAGAATTTATATTTTTAAATGAAAAGTTAGGGGTTTTATGTGAATTGTTCAGAATTGATGAATTTTGATGTTAGATGTGTTCTTAGGTGGGACTAGAAGGCATTTTTCGACCCTTTTATAATTTTCATTTGTTTCTAACTTCTTCATGAAAATTGTAGCTTTATTTCCTACCTTTCCAAAACATCCTCTTACGTTCAATTCTAATACTTGTAGCTCAATTTATGATTTAAATACCAAAACTAGTTCTGTTATGGTGTCTCACTTGTATATCCGAATTGATTGTCCATTTTGGCCGCTAAAATGGTAAGATAATGTCTTATGCCCTTTATGGAAGTTGTAGCTCCCCTTTTTAGCTTTCCAAAACATCTTCTTATGTCTAATTTGGATACTTATAGCTCCATTTATGATTTTATTTTCAAAACTAATTCTGTCATGGTAGTCCACTAGTATATCCGAATTGTTTCCTTATCTTTGACCCCCCTAAAATGATAACATTAGGTTTCGAGCCCTTCATGAAACTTGTAGAATTTTATCTTAGCTTTTTAAAGAATTAAATTTCACTCAATCTAGAGACCTACAATTCCAATTATTCCCTAGAAACCCAACAAAGGTCAAGATTATTAAAGTGCTGGAAATTCTTGATTTAGTACATTTATCCACAAAACCCTCAAAATTTGACTAATTTATAAATACATCTTAATAAAAAAAGAACTACAGAAAATAATTAATGAAATTAAGGATCTTAGATATGTGTTTTGTAAATAGGAAATTTGCTTTGCATAAGAATGCAAATTTGATAATTTTTCTAAGTTGTAAGTCTATGAAATTTTGGTGAAAAATATGTTAAGTTATGAAATGTTTTGCTAAATGTTGGTTTTAATTATTTTAAACTAAGTATATATGTGTATTATGAAAGTATAATTTTTGTTTGGAACATAATAAAGATTTGATTAATATTTACAAGTTGTAAGTTAAGTAATTTTGAAATGATGAGTTGTCACGATCAAAAACCGTGGGCCGGACCGGCACTAGGACCTAGATAAGCTTAAGGCCCCCGAGGCCCGTAGTAAGCCTAAACTACCCAGATCCATCTCCAATATCAATAGACTGACGGAATAGTAAGCCCATATTATGACAATGTTTATAAATCTATCAGAGTCAATAATTCAAATCCAGCCATAGTATTAAATATTATTCACAACTCGGGCCCATATCCATATAACAACAATATATTCTCGTGTAAATATTTATTGTCATAATATGATCACACTATTCCTACCACATTGTCTCCAAATAATCATAAAGAAACACTCCACAATTTATTTATATCACATAATAATTTATTTTACATACCGAATTTTTAATTTCAAATCCTAACTGCGGAAGTAAATAAAAGTGCGAAAACACAAATATTTAAAGATGTTTTTACTAACATGATCAATCCTCTGCGAAGAAGGAAGCAGAGTCTTACAAGCCAACAGTACTTCTATTCCCTGAAAAATGTGTATGGAAGGGGGGTGAGTTTCACTAAACTCAGTGAATAATAATAAACGATGCAAACCCACACATTCAAGCAGTATGCTTTCACAATATAATAAAATGACATACTTCGCAAGCACGTGTTATACAACAGCATCTTCAAACGATTCACATTCAAATAATCACAACATGTGGAAATTAATCAGTGATGTCACAAATCCACCTATTGGCCCCAGGCCAATTCCATAATAATAATATACGGCCCCAGGCCAATTCCATAATAATATATATAATATAGGGAGCCAATCCCCTATACTTGGCCCACTGTCCCATAGTGACACACGTCGTCCCAATTTCCACCCAAATACACAAACACATTATTTCACATCACAGTTATTCACAAATATATTCAATACAATAAATGCAATATGTGAATGTAATTAAGGGCGGAAATTATATAAATTTATAGAATTAAAATAATATTATAGAACTGAAATAATATTATAGAACTGAGATATTATATATGAAGAATGTCAATATAGCAATAGGAATAATAAATGAATTATAATTATTGAAATAATATAAACAAGTATGGTATGCATATGAAATGCATGTATGCAAATGGTGTGCACCATTTATCATTACTCACAGTGACCGTAGAATCCTCTCAAGTCTGTCCTGGGTTCTGATTCGGAGGAGCTATGGAGGAACTTGGTCGATCTAATAAAAACACATATAATAAGAAAATATAATCAGACTACAATTCCTTTAATTAAAATTATTTTAATAAACCTATCCGTTTATTTTTATTTTTCTGATTAAATTTCTATCTCTACTATTCCTCAGTAATTAATTCATTACTTATTTATATCTACTTCTAAACACCAATTCTATTTCTTCTACCACAATTATAATTATACTTCGAATACCAATAATAATTCTAACTAATTAAATCTCCCGATAATTTAATCGTATAAAAACCTTTATAATAATTATCTTCCACCATTAACAATATTCTAATTAATCCTAGTAATAAAATTTCACCTTTGATAAAATTTATTTACTCACCCAATTAATTGATTCTACTCTTTAATATACTCCATGTATTAAAATCGTTCAAATATACCCCTTAATACTTAAAAATATTTTTCATATTTTCAAAATCTTAATATGAACCGACTAATTTACTAACCTCCAAAATTCATTAAAATCCTAAATTTATTCTTTAACCATTCAACTAGTCAATAAATTTATTTTATCTAATTCCTCCAATTAATCATCAATTACATAACTGATTAATCAATTAAAATATCATAATCAACATTTTAACATCCTATTATCAAATTAACTCCCATAGTAATATAATTCTATACTAATATCATATAACCCAACAATC
>CANUEP010011628.1:0-29075 GCA_947857235.1 Jatropha podagrica | reverse complement strand
AGACAAAGTATTTATGAGTGACCGGATCATAACATTTGTATCCCTTTTGGAGACGAGAATACCCTAAGAAGATACACTTGACTGATTTTGGTTGAAGTTTGTCTTTTCCTGGAGTATGATCATAAACAAAACAAGTACAATCAAAAACTCGGAGAGGAAGACTATGAGAATTCTGATTTGGAAAAACAATAGAGTGAGGACTCTGATTATTTAGAACTGAAGAAGGCATGCGATTAATGAGGAAACAGGCAGTAAGAGTGACATCCCCCCAAAAACGTAATGGCACATTATTACTAATAAGTAAGGTATGAGCTGTTTCAATGAGGTGCCTATTCTTTCTTTTAGCAACTCCATTCTGCTGAGGAGTATGAGCACAAGAAGATTGATGCATTATTCCCTGAGAAGACATAAATTGATTAAAAGGGTGAGAAAAATACTCTCTGGCATTATCACTACGTAATATTTTAATGGAAAGTCCAAATTGATTACGAATTTTGGCACAAAAAGTTTGAAAAATAGAAAATAATTCTGAACGATTTTTTATAAGAAACAACCAAGTACATCGAGAATAGTCATCAATAAAAGTGACAAAGTAATTAAAACCCAATGTGGAACTAACACGACTAGGACCCCATATATCTGAATGAACAACGTCAAACATAGCTGCAGCCCTATTATTGACACGCTTGGGAAAAGAGACACGAGTTTGTTTCCCAAGTTGACACGTCTCACACTCAGGAGAAGATAATGTAGAAAGACTGGGAACTAATTGTTTAAGCTTGATGAGACTGGGATGTCCAAAACGATGATGAAGGAGGTCAGCGGAAGCAGTGGAAGTAAGTGCAACTGTGGTTTTAGGTGAGGAAAGATAGTACAATCCTTGTGACTCATATCCTACTCCAATCATCTTCCCCGTACGTCGGTCCTGCACAAAAACATAGTCAGCTATAAAGGATACAATACGATTAAGCTGTTTGGTCAATTTGCTAATGGAGATCAAATTATATGGAAATTCAGGAGTAAATAGTACTGAGGTTAGAGTAACTGAGGGAAGAGGTTGTGCTTCTCCAATTCTTTTAATTACAGTTTGAGAACCATTGGCTAAAGTGATAGTAGATGTGTTTGAAGGAATAGAGAGTAGAGAAAAGAATTTCATTACCAGAGATGTGATCAGAAGCACGAGAATCAAGCACCCAAGGATCAGGAACAGTGGATTTGGATAGACAAGTGACTGAATTACCAGACTAAGAGATGGTAGATGACTGTTGTTTAGCTTGTTGTTTAGATGTCTGAAATTGTAAATACTCACTATAGTCTGTTCCAAATAAGGTAATAGCACCAAATGCTTGATCAGGTAAAGGCAGAAGTCTAGCAGCAGTATTCTGAGCCAAGTGAGCAATAGATTTGCCAGCATTGAAAGAATGATTCTGTGATGGTTTACCATGCAATTTCCAACAACTTTTTCGAGTATGACCAGGCTTGTCACAATGAGTACAGTGTTTGGATTTGTTACCTTTCCACTTTCGACTATTATTTTGAATCGCAAATACAGATGCTTTCATATTTTGTGATGAAGTTGGGGTTACAGAGATGCAAAGGAGACGAGTAGAGACATCCTCCAAGGTGGGAATTACAGAACCTGTCAATATTTGATCTCGGACGGAGCTAAGATCAGGTCGAAGACCTATGAGTGCCAAAACCATGAAGAATTTATTTCTTTGTTGTTCTTGTGTAGGAGTACTTTTTGAGAAAGGCATAAGGGAATTAAATTCATCAAGTAAGGTTTTAACTTGTCCAAGATAACTAGCTATAACTAGCTATATCTTGCTGCAAGTTAACAATATCAAACACCACTTTATATATTCGCTGTATGTCATTGGTATATAGTGTCTTGGCTTTGGTCCACACCTTACAATGAGTTTTGTAGGATTGAAATAAGGGAAGCAACTTAGGGTCAAGAGAATGCCATAACAAACTACACAATTGTGCATCAATTTTAGACCATGTGGTCCTATCTATTTCCGAAATATCAGCAATTGTTTTACTTAAATGATTATTATACCCTTGTTCTATAAACCATAATTTAACAGAAGACGACCAAGAAACATAATTACTACTGCCTAAAAGCTTCATAGTAGTGATAATAGGTGGATTAAAGAAGAGTGGTTTAATTAGAGTATTGTCAGCCATTTTTTTTTTTTTTTTTTTTTTTTGAATTTGGGAGAAGGTTTTGTACCTGAATAGGGATAAAAGAAGGGCTGTGAATACCTTAAGAGAGAGAGACAGTGCAGGGGGTGACCAGAAAAGTGATAGTTGGACTCAGGCAAACCGGTCGAAGGTGGCTATTGAAGGAGAGGTCGTTGAAAAAGGGCTCATGCGTCGGCGCGTGTGACGGAGACAGAAACCTTGCGGCGGCACGTGGTGGTCGACGATGAGGTTTCCAGTGACGAAATTTCGGATCTTGGTCGCCGGAAGCTGGGGAACTGATGTCTGGTGGCTGTGAGATCCAACTCCTTTGGAATATTGGTGATTTCAAGGTGGCAATAAGGTTGTTGTAACAGATCAGAACTGAAGTCGGGTTTTTTTGTGTGGAAACAGGAGAATTTGTAGAAATAAGGAGAGGAAAAATAATTAAACCACTATAGGCTCTGATACCATGTGAAAAAGAGAAGAAGTTTTGAAACAAGCAATTAGTTGATAAATTTTCATGTACGGTTTAGGGTATATATAATACACAGAAAATAGTTCAAAAAAGAAAAATAATTTTCTAATAATCTCTTAGTATCCTTCTAATATATGCACAATTTACTCCAATAATTACAAGATTCTAACACTAATGTAGTAATATGTGTGATTCCCATGATTTGACTTTGCGCTCGTTATCCTTTCATAGTTCTTGAGATATTAAATAAATAGCTTTTTGTTAATTAATTTTAATATTTTTTGAATGAAAGCCTTAAAATGCAGATGGAATATAGGAAAACTAAAGGTGCCTGCTTTTCCACATGGAATTTGACATGGAACTTATGTATAACTTGAGAATATTTTGTTGAATGTATTTTTTGATATTGACAGACAAGAAATGTTATTGGAGATAGAGGGTTGGAAGTTCTTGCTTCCAGTTGTAAGAGACTAAAGAGACTTAGAATTGAACGTGGTGCTGATGAGCAGGGAATGGAGGATGAAGAAGGTGTAGTTTCACAGAGAGGATTGATTGCTTTGGCTCAGGGCTGTCTGGAACTCGAGTACATGGCAGTTTATGTTTCTGATATCACAAATGCAGCACTAGAACATATTGGTGCCTGCTTAAAAAACCTGAATGATTTCCGTCTGGTCTTGCTCGACCGAGAAGAGAGGATAACAGATCTACCACTTGACAATGGTGTTCGAGCTCTATTGAGACATTGTGAGAAGCTCCGGAGGTTTGCTTTGTATCTTCGACAAGGGGGTTTGACTGATGTGGGTCTTGGTTATATTGGGCAGTACAGTCAGAATGTGAGATGGATGCTTTTGGGTTACGTTGGAGAGTCTGATGAGGGGCTTTTAGCATTTTCGAAAGGATGTCCTAGTCTTCAAAAGCTAGAAATGAGGGGCTGTTGTTTCACGGAGAGTGCCTTGGCTAGAGCTGTGATGCAACTGACCTCTTTGAGGTATCTGTGGGTGCAAGGTTATAAAGCATCCTCAATTCCAGGTCGTGATCTTTTAACAATGGCTCGCCCATTTTGGAACATCGAGTTAATTCCTCCTAGAAGAGTTGTCATGGTTAATCAGGTTGGCGATGATGTGGTGGTTGAGCAACCGGCCCATATACTTGCATATTACTCCCTTGCTGGACCAAGAACAGATTTTCCAGATAGTGTTTTGCCCTTGGATCCGATGAGGTTGGTTTCTGCGTAGAGCTGTATATGATGTTGCGTCTCTTTCTTTTCCTGGAAATGCCCTGTTTGTAAATTTTATCCATATTTCTTTTTCTTTTCTCTCTTTTCTTCTTTTTTTTTTTTTTTTTTTTTTTTTTTTTTTTTTTTTTTTTTTTTTTTTTTTTCCATTTTGGTAAGAGGGTTTCGATTTTAGTTCTAATTTCTATTTTATTTTACCTTGACATTGGTTCTGTAATAAGCTTGCATTTCCTCTGTAATTTGATACTTGTACTATTGCTGCGCTACTTGTTCTCTTGTGTAGGGTCCCATTAGCCTAAGATTAGTAGTTTGGAAACTTAGTCTTCTGATTTAGTGTTGTTGGAAATTGTTGTTACTCTAACTGAAACTGGGTATGGTTTGAATGGAGCTGATTCACTTGATTCTTGTTTTGCTTCTGTAATATTCTTTTTTCTACCATTTTACTATTACGACGACGCACAGTTATCAACCCTGTTATTATTTCTCTTGATATGTAATTGTTCTTGTTGGTGATGCTTATTGATGACTGTTTGTGTTTTCTTATATGATTATGTTCAAATTTCTTCTGAATTGTCTGACTGCAGAAAGTAATCTTCTGCCGATCACTCTAACTTGACCTATTTTTATCTTTCTCTTTGTTCTCTGTGAGAGCATTTGAATTTTGAACTCAAGATTTTTGGGTACTGACCTCCCACCACCTAAAAACCATTCTAAGAAATTGCCACTGCCTGTAACGATACGTTATGTTATTTTTATTTTTTCATTACAAAGGTTTAAGAAATCTTAACTCAGTAACGGTTTCTTGTCTTCAAAACTGTGTCCCTACTCGTGGCATTACTTTTCAAAATTATTTTCAAACTGTATTATTTTCGTAAATAATTTTTAAATTTGATAAAAATAAAAAATAAAAAGGGCCTTTTATGTATTTGGTAATAGGTCCCATTAATAATCTTGAAGATGATGATTGGATATTGAAGAAATGAGAGGAAGAAACCTTCCATTTTTTAATTATCATTCAATTGTTTAATTCTATGTTGTTTAAATATTTATTATTTACAGCATCTGAGTTGGCCATTTCAGTTTTTGATTTATGTTTTCGGTTAGTGTCTCCAAATAGAATTTTCAATATATTGATTCCCTTAAAATATAAATTATTTTTGAGTAATTATTATATTATAAAATTTTGAAAGTGACATTTAATGAGGTAGCTGCTGATTTGTGCAACATATTCAAATGAACAAAAGGACAGAACATAACACATGAGGCACAAGTAAAGAGAAGAAGTAGTTGTTTGGTTCTAGGAAGAAATTAACGGTGGTTGGTGGTCCTGAACTAGATTGGTAATTAGCTTATTGGAACTTATCATATGATGAGTTGGCACAAGGAATATCCATATCTATGCTCCACAATAGAAATATTGAAGTTAGGTTTTCTGTCAAGTTACCATTTCTTTGTTCTTGGATAAAGTCATGAATTTGACTTGTTGGTTTTTTAACTAAAATTAGACATTCTAAATTAATACCGCCTCCACGGTCCAAAATTAATGGTAATATTATCAATTTATTTAATAATTTATTGTAACCTAAGTAAATTTAATTATTTTCTCAAGAGACGTAAAATTTTAAATATAATAAGTATTATGGATCATAAATAGTATTCCTCTATTTTCAAATAATTGTCACATTTAGGACTTCATGTTTTTTAGTAAAACCATTAAACTTGTCTTTGTTATAATAAATAATTAAATAAGTGACTATATCATCCTTAATTTGTCTAAATTATAATAAATTATCGAAAAATTACAACAATTAATGAAAAATTTATTGTTTGTGAAATAAAAAAAAATAGTGACAAGTATTTGAAAAGTGAAAAATATTTGGGTGGGTGTATTATTTTGGGGAGAGAGAGTTTTACTTTATTAGTTTATTTTGGTCAATGCATAAGTATTTAGTAAGCATATTGAATGGGATTCAAATTGGATATGAAAATTTTAAGCCTTGGCCCAACTCAAATGGTTGGACCCAGTTAATAATACCAATCTTAGCCCAAGTGAATACAAACATTGGGTTGGGCCTCAGGTAATGTAAAATCCCAAGCTTAACCTTTTATAACCTCTAATAGTTAACTCAATCACTATGTGATCAATCAATATAAAAAGTAACTGTTTGTCAAAATATTATAAACTATTTAAAAAACTTTTACTGAACATGTTTTTAAAAGTTGAATGCCATTTATCACTTAGTGTAGGCTTGTCTTGTCTCTAGTAGAATGATGACAATCTTTAGTGGTTAGAATTAATGATAGAAGAGCACAATTAAGCAATCCATTTTACCATTTATGCCTCTTTTTTTTTTTTCTTTTTTGTACTTGCTGTGGATGTCTGATTGTAGGTATTGTGTTGCTATGAATCTTTTGTAGTTATTCTTTAGTTTAAGAGCTACTCAGTATCATTTTCAATACCTTTTCCTTCAGTATTTGAAATGTTCAATAGATATTTCATGGTGGAATAGTTGAAGTTTGATTTGACAAAAAGACTAAGAAACTATTGGGCAGAGATTTCCTTTCACTGGAAAATTCTAATCCTATCAGAAAATATGTAAATGGATTTGGCACTTTAAAGTGCACAATGACTTTAATTCATTTCATAAAAGCCTAATCCTACCTTCTACTCCCATGAGAGATGTCAATACCAATTATTAATCTTTTACCTCTTTCTTTTACCAATCAAATGGTATATAAATCTAACAAATATGCAAATGCTAATAAATATTTAAAATCTCAGTCAGAAAATTTCGTATTCGAATCTTATGAAATAGAGTGAACCATTTATATAAAAAAAGAAAAATTATCGCTAGAGATGGAAATTAGTAAGTTTTTGATGAATAGATTCAATATTTAGTGACCAAATATATGTGGAAATCATCATTGGACTTTCCATGGAATTAGACTTTCCTTTTGCATGGAAAGTTGAAATTATACTTAACACTAGTGGGTAACTTTCTATGGAGAGGAAGTCAAAGTTAATTTTTGGGAAGCAGCAAACAACACCCATTAAGCTATTTGTTCATTTTATTTATTTAAATGCTTCCTTTCAAACATTAATTCCTCATGCGATCACGTCCACTAGTGAATGCAGCAAGCCAATACTATCATACATTGCAAATCTTCCACTCTAAATTTATTTTGATCTTTTTTAGTACATCAAAAGTGAAAAAAAGAAGAAAAGAAGTTGTAAATTTGATGTTCTGATCTCATATTATAACTATTAATCTTTTTTTGCATTTTTTGAAAGTGAAAAAAAGAAAGGAAAGACTAATTTTATTAAAATTATAATAAAGTAGGGAGAGTGCTTCGTAATGAAAGTTGCAGAAAGGCTGCTCCTTTAGGAAAAATTATTAGAAAGTTGGTAGATTTGTCACTTAGTAGGAAAAAGGTTAAATGAAAATAATGAAATATACTATTGATGTTGCTTTCTTGCTTTAGAGTTTTTAATTAAATGCTCAGTATGTGGCTCATAGAAATGATATGTATGTGCAGAGTGACATAGGTAGGCACTAAACTTTTCATTCATGGTTTTGATTAGCAAGCAACTGCGGTGGTAGCAGAACCCACAATGGCAACTCAAACAAAACAAACACAGTAAGAGCATATTATACATATTTTCCTTTGACATATGTGAAATGGCCAACCTTTGTGATAATGATTATCAATCTGCTTATTCTAGAGGCCTCCAATACTAGAAATAATTCAGACAGATGGAAACCAGGGGAGAAGGAGACGGAGAGAGTTTTTCATTTTTTCTTTTTCAATAATACCATCTTATCTAGTTTCCAAGATTAATGAATTTGAATAAGACCATTATCCATTTCTTATTGTCCCTCTTTTTATAATAGCTTTGTCAGGAGAGAGAGAGAGGTCCCATTGGTCTTCAATGAATTAAAAAATTATAATTTCTCTTTGAAATAAAAATTATTTTATCATATAATTTGATTAAACATCAAAGCTTCCGCAAGAAACATAAATCTCTCACACTCTCACCATATAAAATCTGTAGCTTTGAGCTGAACTAGACTGTAAATTTTTAAATTTATATCTAGACTGGATTTGGCATGAGCAGATAAAAAAATTGGCTTCCGACCCATGATCATGTCTATTTTAACTAGAGAGCATCAATAGTCTATGATGGATGGGAAGGAAAAGGGAAAAAAGAAAGTCAGAAGGGGAAACATTAGAAATAATAATTCCTGAATAGAAGAGGAATCTTCGAAGCACAATTTACACAAAATTAGGATTATATTCCTTCATGGTCAAGCAAGAAGTCAATTTCACAAACATATGTACACACAGAGGCTAATTTTAAAAGCAATAGATGCTCAATTCCAATACAAATAAACAAGTTAGTGCATAAAATCTAAGCACAGTTGCTAGTGAATATAAAGAATCACAAAAAAGCACTTATGCTTCAAGAAAACCAGTAAAAGGAAGCTATCATAATATGCTGACAAGCAAAACAACAGTCTTGCCACCATATTGACACAATTGGTTGGCAGAAAGAGAAATATGATGAAAAAAAAAGGTGAAGGTGGGATTGGTTCAAGGGAAAAGAAGATTGCACAGAAAATGTGAAAACATGGATTTAAGAAGCATGTGATGCTCTCTCAATTGAGTGGAATGCAAACTCAGCTGCAACTAAATTGATGGATTGGTGATCCTCAAAGCTTTGGTCAACTTGGCCTTATTGAAATTCTTAAAGTTAAGAATAGCTCTGTTCAGGAAAAAAGAAATGCAATTAGATACCGCAGAATTTCAAGAATAGTGCAGAGTGAGTCAGCTTCTAACTTGGCCTTATGCCTTTAGATTTGCCTTTTGACATCTGCAGCAAAAATTTTTTTACCTAATTCACATATTATTTTACTATTCTTGAAGAATAAAGTTGAGAATGACTAAGATTTTTCGCATCAGAATTACAATCTTCAAGATTTTGTCTACACAGAAAGAATTTATAAAGCAGAAAATAGTGAATCAGTAGCCATATTAAAGCTGCTTTTAGATACATGCTAAAATTAGAAGATTTCATTGGAATTCTGAGACATCATAGGATATGAACCTTCTGTTTATGGTCAGAAAACAATTAACTAAACCACATATATAGAACTAAACCCAAATCAGGTTTAGCAATTGGATCCACTGACATGAACAAGGACAGCCACAGCCACAGCCTCCTTAACCGCGAATTTGATGTCTCTGGAAAACCAAATTATGTGGGTTGATGTGAGTCTCATGATATGCACTGCCATAAAGATTTTGCCCTTGAAGTCTGAGGGTATTCGAAGCAATATCATTTTGAGTTGACATAATTAAGTTGCTATGAGTAGAATCAAAGACCATTATTGATTCATCGTTTGAATGGTTCCAATCAACCGACATTTTCTGCATGCTAGAAGGCTTTTGCTGCAACAAAAGGGCATTGGATTGCTCTACAGACAGATGCCTATTGCCATCTGATATAGTAGTATCATTGAGATTGACGGTTGTGATATCATGAATACTTGGTCTTCTCTTATCTTTCACCCCAGAAAGCTGCTGCCTTATGAAATACTTCTGTGCATGGCTTGCCACTTGAGTTGGAGTTTTAGAAACTACAAAATTTCTGGATATATTCCTCCAATCCCCTTTACCATGGGTTAGAAGCCCCATAAGGAACCGCCTGTAGTTGATCACAATCATCATCATCCATTAGAGAAAACAATATATAAGACAATAGGGTGTAAGATATAAATAATCATCTTCAATCAAACATGCAATAAATTTGAACCATCTATGGTTACAGTCAGGCTTCTGCAACTAATAAATAAATTAGTTTAACTTCAATTCTGTCCTAGTTCAAAAGAAATTATCAGATTTTAACCCTTCAGCTAGTTTTCACATACTTCACCTACTAAATCATGAGAAACACACAAAACTGAGCTTAGCACTATTAGAGACAAGTTATGATCTCATGGAAAGAAAGAACACATTAACAGAATTAATGACAAAAGAAAACCTGTGCTCATCCTCAGTCCATGGAACACCTTTCTTCCTCTCCTGATCACCATTTTTAGTAGGCAAAGGCCTCTTTCTATACGCATCAAAATCGCGGTCATCAACCCACTCCAATGTGAAAGGAGAGCTGAGGTAACCAGGAATTGGTACTTTCCCAGCTTCAATGTCGCTGACGTCCATTTCTAGCTCCCTATATTGCTTAATCACATCATAAACTGTCTTTCCTGGAATTCTTGCTGCTACTTTTGTCCATCTCTCTGGTTCATGTTCATCGTACATAGCCAAAGCCCTTTCAAACTCCTTGTTCTCCTCTTTAGTCCATTCTGTGCTTTGATTGAACCAATTTGAATTTGGCATGTAAAAAGATGGATATAGAGTTTCCATAACTATTTCTACTTAAAAATGCAATTGCTTACAACAAATTCATATTGAACTGAAACACAGCACATGCAAAGTTAGAGTCTTTTATTATAATATGAAATGGCATTAAATTTAGAATCTCTTTTTCTTAGCAAAATTAGTAAAAACTTACGAATCCAATAAAGAACCGACTTTTAAGAATCCAAAAGAATCCTGAAAAGAGGCATTAAAAGAAAAACAAAAATCTGATCTTCTCAACAGGAATGAAAACTGAGGCTGAACCCAGATTTTGATATTTAAAATGAAGCAGAGAATTTGAAAAAAGGAAAAGAAAGGAAATCAGAACTTGAAGAAAATGAATCAGCAACTCATATTTTATACCCATAAAATTTGCAACACTATTATAAAAAGCACTAATGGCAATATTGTCAAGTAGGAAAAGGCAATCAAGTGGTGAAAGCAGACAACAGAGACTTGCTCAGAGATCAGCAGGACAGTAAAAGATAGCAGAAAGAGAATATGTAGATTAAATTAGAGAGAGAACAATTGAGCAAATGAGATCAAGAATAGAAGAATCAGAAGGAAGGTATAGTTTTTCAGAGTTTGATTTGGTTAAGGTAAGATGAAAAGAAGAGTTTTTGAGAGAGAAAAGGAGACTTAAAAGGTGGCTGCTTGGTATTGGAGTGTGGCACTAAGACTGGTGTTGCAGTTTATTATTATATAGGGAAGAGAAGGAAACATTAACACCATAACAGGTTTTATTTATTAATTTATATAATTTTAGATATAATCATAAAATATGAATGTGAAAATAAGCAAATGAATATTATAAAAGGTGAATTAAATAAATGTAATAAATTATAAACAAGAACAATAAATAAATATTTATATAGAAAGATTTTGACACAACATGTAAATATGATAAACAAGGCTAGGACTTGATTTATACCTATAAAAATAATAACATAGCTTCAAATATAGAAACTTAGTTACAGAATTTCAACGAATAAAAATGAAAAAGTTTACATATTTAACGGCTTAATGCATAAATTCATTTTATATTTTTTATGACAAATTTTGTGACATTTTTAAATTTTATTTTGATCCACGAAAATTTCAATTTATAAAATTACATAAATTAGATCCATCAAACATTTATTAAATAATTAAAAAATATATAAAAATTATTATTTCAAAAATTATACTAATTACATATGCTGAATCTACATTTTAGATATAAAAACTAAACAATTCGAAAATGTGCTTCCTTGAAAATAAAGGAAAAAAATAGGTAATAGCAATACTTAATTTAAATATTATTTTACATCAAAATTATGTATTTCTACTTCCTTGATCCATTCATCTTATGGCATAAGGATGTAAATGTGCTTTGAGAGATAATGATGTTCTCTTCATTTCCAATATAGTTTTTCATTTACTATGCATGGAGTTCAAAAAGAGCTTATTTCTTTGTATTTTGTCTTTTATCTTTAGAGAAAGCATTAGAGCCTATTTTGTCTTTTATTTTTCATTTTTTTAATTTTCCAAGAAAACAGTTCAAAAGAAAAAAACAGAAAATGAAAAACGTAATGATAAAAAAAAATATTTTATATGCAAAATTAAATTAAAATAAATTCATAGTTCTCATTAATTAATAAATAAAGTATTGAAATACATATTTAGAATTTTTTTATTTTAAAATTTTTTAATATGTATTATTTGTTTATTTATAATAATATTATCAAATTTTTATCATTTAAAAATATATGCGTTCACTATAGACATATAAAAGGCATATATAAAGCAATTGCATATTTTCAACTAAATTATGCAAAAAAAATTAATCAAATAATTTGTAATTTTATTTAATGAAATTATAAGTTATAAAATTACAAAATTTTCCCCTTTGTCTTTTCTAATAATCTTGTATCATGTTGCATATAAATTTTAACAATAAAAATAAATCAAATTGATTATAATTAAAATTATTAAAATTTTCTCAAAATCCTATTAATTTGAAAAAAAAAAAAAGTAGGACTGAAAACTTAAACATGTTACTGAGCACATGGTTTAATAATCTATATTAATCTAAAGTTACAAAATAAAATCAATCTGCGCCTGTAGCTCAGTGGATAGAGCGTCTGTTTTCTAAGCAGAAAGTCATAGGTTCGACTCCTATCTGGCGCGTGAAAAGTTTTTTGCATTTTTTCCTTTTTAACTCAACATTTACTTTATTCTACAGTTTGGTCCTTGAAGTTTTGATAATTGAAATTATAACATATTTTCCATTAAAAACCTTGAACTTTACCTTGTTAGCAATTTTGTCCTTGAAATTTGATTTACACAACTTGGTTCTTAAACTTAATTTTTATGCAAATGAAATGATAAGAAACTCATGATTCTTTTTACAGCTTATAATTTAAGAAAAAAAAATTACAAAAATTCACATATTTCTCACCGTGTGAAACAAATTTCAGTCATAAAGAAAATAAATTGGTAAATTATTTTTTAAATCTTTAATTATTCAGGCATTTTTGGGTAATTTGTCTTTTGTTTAAAAATAGAACTCAAATTTTCTCAGTTCTTTATTTCCCTTATTATCATTTTCTTTTTAGATTTTTGTGCATATAAGCCTCAATTCATACTCTTCCACTCCTCTCAATGCCTATTTTTTTGTGTATGCTTTGGTTTCAAAACAGCTTCATCTTTATATTTTTAGCACTTGGGAAGGTCACTTGGAGGTGGCAGCAGTGACTCGTTTGGGCCTTTCCCATTATCCACTACAAATGCCATCTTTAATCCCCATGATGTGTGCACTTCCAAGTGGCAGTGCATAAACCAAACACCTACACCAACACAAAATTCACATTAATAATTATAATGAGTAGTTCTTATCAATCATGTCTATCAAAAACCTATAATATACTCCGACGGCTGAGATTGGTTAAAAAAATTTTGTCAAGAAAAGACTAATTAATTAGACAAGCTACATATTAGTTAGCCCCTCCAAAATTAACCTAAAAAATAATTAAATTTATAAAATTAACATTAAAAATTGATTAAATTATCTCCAAATACACATAATAAGATAAATAAAAACTTAAAACCCTGTGATTTTTATCAAGGGATTTCATTTTAGACTAAGATAATTAATGTTTTGTTCGTAGCCTCATGCAATTAAAAAATAAATAATTATAATATGAATAAATTATATTTATAAACAAAGATACAAGAAAGAAATTAATCAGATAATTACCTGGGTTATCTGCTCTAAATCTGATTCCTGTCCATCCACCAGTAGGTACACTATCAGTATTCCTTTCGACAGGATCAACAAGATTAAATTTCTTAGGATCATTAACAGGATCGAAATTCCCAACTCCTCTCCCAACAACAAAGAAATTAGATCCATGAAGATGAAAAGGATGGCTTTCAGGTGCAATTATACTAGTACCTTGTAAAACAACTTGAACTGTAGAATTAAAAGACAATCTATATAGTCTAGTCCCATTATTCGTAGCAAGACCACCCGTATAATTCCCAGTATAATTAAAAGGATTAGGTGGAGTTGCCGGAAAATCATCTGTAAAAACCCCACTAATGTTGTAATAATGTGCTTGAAGTAAAGCTGTAGTTGGCATTATAAACGTGACATTATTTATACCTCCAACTGTTCTGCTGCCATTAAGACATGTAGGGCAAGAATTGATTCCAACTCCAATAGCAAAATATAAAGAATGGTCTACCGTTAATGGGACATTGGTCGTGTAATTTTTGGAGTTTAGGCTTTTAATGTTGTCTAAAAATTTTCTTGCTACTAGCGTTGCGTTTATAGGAGGTGTGGCTGTAAGAACTGGAGGGGAAAAAGCGATAGTATCCTTGTAACGCAAGAAAGCAATGGCTGTTAGGTTATCAACAGCAACAATTGTGTCCATGAATGGAGATACTGCTATTAAGAACTTGCCAGTTGATTGATCTGCTTTTAGCAGAATAGTTGTTGTTTGGCCTGGACCCATAAATAATGTATCGGTATTAAAGGGTTTAGTATAGCATGCGTCGACTTCAAGAACAGTTAGATTGTGTCCTGCAATCTTGAAAAATAGCTCATCGTTTACTGCTGCATTTACAATACGTATCAAATAGGTCTTGTCATGTTCTACATGTAATGTGTAGCCTACATATATATAGAAAAATGTTGTCAAACTCCAAAACTATATAATCGGTTAGAGTTAACTCAGTTGATAAATCGTATTATATACAAGTATACCCATAAAAGTACAACCAGGAACCGGTCCTGGATGGCCATTAATGGTGTGAGAATCTGATACATTGGGTGGAAAACCGGTTTGCATTGCTTGATTGATCACTGCTTCAGTATCTGCTTTCCACCATTCACCTACAAAAATATATTGTCATTTTTTTTAAATTCATTTACATGAGAAAACATACTATAACAAAAAGAAAAAAATTAAAACGATCTGACCTAATATGATGAGTTTATCCTTGTTAGGTTTTGGAAATGGGTAAGGAACACCTTTCTTAGGCAAGATGACAATGGCACCGTGTACTGTTGTTCTTAGCCATGAAATATGTGCATGCCAAAGAAGTGTCCCTCTTTGCCCAGTAAGAGTAAAATTGTAAAGGTAGCTTTGTCCCGGCTGAATTGGGCACTGCGTAATATATGCTGGCCCGTCCGCCCAGCCCGTCCGCAACTGTCTCACCCCATGCCTGCCAAAATAAAATTTCCATTATTAAACTAAATTAATAACTTTTTCTGTTTAATAAAAGAAACTGAAATTTTAGATCCCTAAGAATTATTGTATCATTTGATTTTTCTATAGGTAAAGGAGAGAGGGAGGGGATGTGCGCTCAATCATGTAAGTACATAGGAGTATACTGTCAGGCTAAAACCTGATTCTCGATTATATTTTGTAGTTTGATATGCCATTATGATATTATTCTTACCAGTGGATGGACACATTATAGTTGACATTGTTGATGACCTTCACATTGATATTATCATCTTCCCTTGCATAAAGAGTTGGGCCAGGAAACATTCCATTGATAGTGACGATAGATTTACTTGAACAAAGCTTTGTTGTGTTCTTCATAACCACCTGCATGAATTTGTTGGTTCTTATCCTCATATGCAAAAGTTGCCTCAATTTTTAAGGTTAAAATGGTGTTTGGATTTGATAGTAGGTAGCAAAATTATTACTCAGACCGGATCTATAACTACACTTGTGGATCAAACTAATGACAGTTAGGATTATTTAAAAAGTGTTCCGACCTTTTTTTTTTCCTTGTGTATATTTGAAAATACCCTCATCTTAATAATAAATCTTATTCTGATTGGTTTGATCCATGAGTATGGCCATGGACCCGGCTTAGATAAAATTTTTCCTTGATAGTAAATGACACTATCTCATAAATTCTTTTTATTTGGTAGGTACTTAAATGAAATAGGCTTAGTGGGTAAGCCTTCGTTGTCATTCGAAGTAAGAGACACATGACAAAAAATCTTCAACTTAAACAACATGACAGATTAAGGTTATAACATAGTTAATTTCAATATTATCAATTCAGGCATCCTTTGTCTTTCAGAAAATTATGAAAGATACATAATTATTGTTAGAAATATTTTGGGAGGACCAAGCACTTCTAGAGTGAGTTCTTTTAAAAAAAAATTATTATTAGAATATGCTAAAAAAAAGTTAATAATTAAGATAATTTAATTAGCACACTTCACACATTTAACAATACTTACTGCAAAATTATAATGACGAACAGCAGAATCAACAAAAGCCGGAGAAAAGAAAATGAGAAGTAACGTTGTCCGAACCCAACAACATTCCATTTCTTCTTCTTCTTCTTCTTCTTCTTCTTCTTCTTCTTCTTCTTCTGCTTTCCTGTCTGTGTTTGTTTCTTGAGAAAAATCGATCTATGGAATATTATGATTATGTTGGAACTCTAATCTATGACTAATGACCTTAGGTTTATAAAGGAAAAAAAAAAAGATGCAATGTCATTTTAGGCTGTTAGGTAAGTGAAAATTGTATTCATGTTTCCTCTTAATGAGGGTTTTCTTGCATGCTACACAAACATCTCGTCCTCTTCATTTGGAACTAAGCTACCATGATCTTGTTGCCATTTTCAATTGACTGAAACCTTTCTCTGTAACTTGAAACGTACAGGCCAGCTGTATTTCTATATGCATATATGTCCCTCTCCAACCTAAGATATATAAATTATAACTTGCTTCTAAAGCCTAGTATTAAACTATGTCTTCAACTACTATTATATACATTGAGAGCTAATATATACTAATTGTATATAATCCGTTTCAGTTTAGGGTTCCCGATCTTCCTTTTTATAAGTGTTTTCTACGTATTGAACTCCTGACTTTGCTGAGATTGTGCACTGAATGTAAATCTTACCGCTTGAATTATTCCTAGATGATAGATGGTGATTGTGGTGGTGGGTAATGTTCTAAATCTATGAAACCTTAATATAATACAGATTTTGTAGTTGAGAAATGATTTTCATATATCAATATCTATGGCTTAGCTGCATTTTAAAATTCATGCTTAAAAAAAAGATAATTAGATTTTGGGTTTGAACAGCTCAAACTCAAATCGATTGCCTATCCATTTCCAAATGAAACATCTTTTCTTCATTACTTTATTCTCGAAACCCCCCTTTTTTAGAAAAAATTAAAATAAAATTATTAGCTAATTTCTTTCTTAATTTCCAAGCATACACAGGTACAAACAACACATGATTCCATAATTGATCAAGATCAATTATTTTTGGATTAATGGAAAACAATTTATATATTTTTTTTTAATAACATGTAATTATCATTTATCAATTTTCCTTTCAGTGAAAGCCTCAAGTGATCAATTATGTTGCATTTTTCGTGTATGTTTCTCAGCAGGCTCTGTCTTGTTTATGTTTATGAATATTTGAAAAAAAAAGTCGAATATGACTTAATTAATTTCAGCCACTATCATTTATTGAATTGAATTTTAAATTTATACCAAAAATAAACCATATTAAGTTCAATTAAATTTTAAAATTTAAATTTATATTGTCAAATATAAAAATTCATTTGTAAATAAGTTTTAGATAGAACTCGTTTAAAATCAAATTATATATTTTAGAATGATTAATTACATCAAATGGACCTAATTAAATCACTAAAAATGTGGGTTTTCTTTTTAATGATTGTGAACATTAATTAATTTTGAAGCAACAAAATGGTAAGGTTCATCTATATATTAAAAATTCGATCATATATACAATATGCCAGAAATTTAATTATTTAAATAAATTTTAATTTCATGATCAAGTGTCTTAATTTTTTTTTTTTTTGTGAAAAAATAATAATTTCGTTCAAGTTCTCAAGTGATTAAAACCTCGTGTTTTGCAATTTTTTGAATACATAAAATGTTAGAGGTTCGAAAGATTGGAAATTAATTTGAAATCTTTGAAGTCAATAAAGTATTAAAATTGAAATTAAACGAGTTTATTCTGTATTACTACATCTTTTCTATAGCATTTGTTATATTTAACATTTTATATTTTTTAAAAAATTATTAAATTTGACTAAGTTACAATAAATTATTGAGTAAATTAATTATATTAGCCTTAATTTAAGATTAATATCTAAAGGAACCATTAAAATGAAGTAATTATTAGTCATATACAAAGGGATAAATATGAAAAAAAATATTTATTATTTCTTGCAACTATAAATGTAAAAAGTATTTTAAAATAAATTATTTTCTCAAATGTGAAAAATATTATGGAATAGAAGTAATATATACTAAACAATTTAGTAGGTTGGTGATTATTTTTTAATATAAGAAATTTAAGTTTAAATGCCGATAATAATTGTGTTTTTATGTAATAATTTCTTATTTCGTTTGGTTTAACTTTTTAAAAATATGTCAAAATTAAGTTAAAATTTAGGATTGCAACAACACACACCAAAGAAGAAAAAACAAAACGAAAGAAAGAAAAGCAATATACTCAAATTGATTGCTCACATAGGACTTTACCAACAAATGCAATGGAAAGTCCCAATTAAATAATATCTCTGGCATTCCTTGAAGAGGTACTACTTACAATACAAACATGTTTAACATGTTTTGAATTTCTTTATTGGGGTGAAAGTGATTTGACTTCATGTTTGCTCTATCAATTTGATTCTTGATACATTTTTCAAGTGACTTAAACCTTCAAACTCAGATCTTTCTTGAATTTTTTCTTCTATATCTCCTATCTTCTCCTTCCTTTTCTTTAGTATAACTAGTAGGTTTTAATCCACTTCGAGCCATAAGCGTACACTTCTTGAGAATTCAACTTGTGTTTCATCCTTACGGGGATTGGGGTTGCTTACTATCTCAACCAACATCTTGTTGGTTATCTTTCCTTTCCTTTAACATATACACTTAATGACATCTTTAATGACATTTATTTGTTCATAAGATGATTATTGCAGAAACGATGATGTTATTATAGATATGTGAACATAAAATTCAACAAGATTAAAAATGATCACATCCGATAAAAGGTGCAATGGAGTAACACAAGTTGAGAATAAGATGAGAAAAGGATCTATTACTTTTTGGCATTAGTGCAAACTTAGTTATGAACAAAGTGGAATTCAAACAATGATTCAAATAGCGGACTCTAACTGATTTGAGCTTATATATATATATATATATACACACACACAGACATTGTTCAAACTTATTTTGATGCATCTTCAATTGCACCCTCAATCCTATTAATACATGATTTATAAAGAAATCCCAAATAGTCCATTATGTTGTCCTCAGATGCTTCTTCTAAAGGGTCAATCTCAAATGACCAATTAACTAGAGTTGAATCATCTCCATAATCAACAAGTTTTAATGTATTTACTGATCCATCTAAACCTACATTGCTTGCTTCCATTTTGTAAACATAGCTATATGATGTTAAGTCCATACAAACCAACCTTTCTTTAATCCATGACCTTTCACCATCTTCTTGGGGGAACATGAAGCCAGAGACTAACCGAACATAGCCTGGAACTCCTTCTTCTCCGACCAAGTCAGTGCATTTCTCAACCATTGGCATCCATTCTGGTAGTCTTTTAGTTTCTGAAACTATGCTCCATACATTTTCTATAGGTGCATCAACTAAGCCTCCAACCGATCCACACCATTTTTGTTTTTCACCTTCTGGTGCCTATACAAGGATGGAATGTATAATAGATTAGTATATTAAAACAAAAATTGGATTTAATATTATTAATTTAACATCATTTTATACTATTCCCAGCTTTTGGAAGGAGGTTGTTTCCGTGGCTTGAACCCATCACACTCGGCTTGTACGACTATTACTCGAAAGGTTCAAGATGCTGTCAAATGTTGGTGATAGAAATATTACTAGTCTAAAACAAAGGTATTTGAACCAAAAGAAGAGAATGCACACCATATTTATAGTTTCTTGTTTGGTGTTGAGTACTTTCAAAGAACAATTTAAATTAACTTGCAGGCTTATTTCATATAAGGCAGAAAAATCTAGCTTATTAAACTATGAGCATGAGTTGAAATAGCAGATAGAAAAGCTGGTTGTGAGAAAAATACTCATTGTTTGTCGTGAAGGAATCCTATGAAGAAATGTAACAGTTGTCATGTTCTTATTAAGACAGAACTATTGATAACTCCAAGACTACACCTTTGGAATTTACAATTGGTTAAAAACATTCTTCTGATAGATCGATAAATAGCTTGTCTTAGTTCAGTACATGTTTTGATTAACTGCAAGTTCATTGAAGAACATAGCAGAATATATTCTATATACCAATGATTCATAATTATCTTAATGAGAATTTAGTCGATAATGGCGCGAATAGTAACCATTTTTATTCAATGAAATCCAATTCTGTCAGATAACAAAAGATGAATTCCTGGTTGCTTGCCATTTCATCTTAAAACAAATTAAACATTTATGATTCTAATAGTCCTCGAAATAAGAATTGTTCATGAACTATCTTACAGACACGTATACGGAGATAAATTTGTTCAAAGATACAAAAAGGAAAGGCAAGGGAAAGCTAGCATTTTCCATTTTATGCAGCAGCTCCAACTGGAACTCCTCCAGCTTTGAGTCTTGATTTCCCATATAGAGTTTCTTCGAATCGAATAATCTCGTTCTTTGATCCATAAGCAACTTGAGTTCTGTCATCGAGATTTTTTATCTCCTTGTCTAACACAGAGATATGGCCATCACTACTATAGCCTCCAGCTTTCTCTATCAGGAATCCTAATGGAGCTACCTCAAATAACAATCTCAGTTTAGCCTTCGAAGTTGGTGATATCACATTGGTGAAGATACCTTTCTCTTTTACAATGATCTGAGGGTAAAAAAAATATTACAAATTATTTTCAAAACAGAAATTTGGGGCTATTATGCTAATTAATATGCAGCAAAGTTGTAAAAACCTGATTAACATCTGGCACCATTCCTCCAGTGTATCTCAAAGTATATTTTTCTCTCACGTAGTAGTGGATCAACTGTTGGGTCACAAGCAAATTAACAAGTTAATAAGAACAAGAAAACACAGATTTCAATGTATTATCCAATAAAATATGCAAAAGTATAAACAGAACCTTGTCATAGTCAGGATTGTCAAATGTAGCTCTTAAATTTCCTGGAGAGAATAGTTTTCCTTCACCGATCTCAGTTGTCTCTTTAACGTGTTGCCATTTTCCTGGAAAATGCTTAACATAGACATTCTTTTGAGGAAGATGAGAGAAATGTAGAACTTAAATGGGCAAGGTCTCAATTTTTAAAAAAAGCAAGAATATAGTGTTGAAGGCAGACCTTCGTCGAGAAGAAGGAATTCATGGGTGCCAGGGAAGTCTTTAAGAGCAAGAACATAAGTGGTTCTTGGACCATAAACTCCCATTGCTGCTGCAACTTGATCACTTCCTTTTACTCCAGTTAGTTTATCTCCTGGCCACACTCCAAAGATGGTGCCTACTGAGAAATTTGTGTCGACAATACTAGAGCCATCAAGTGGATCAAAAGCAACACTGAACCCACCTGTTTGTATGAAAAAAATACATTAGTACTTTTCCTTCTTAGAGATCAAGAAGCTATAACGCATTTTTTATTTAGTTATGTTAAATTCCATAATGGCTAATTCATAGGAGAAAAACAAACATTTTTATTCATACCAATTATAAAAGCATGAAATTCCAAATGAATTCCAAGAATTTTTGCGAAATTTGTTTGTACAGAACAAGACTTTAAACAAATTATAGAAAATGCATACCTTCAACAGGGCCTCCCATGTCTTGAAGTTCAGGAACCTCTTCAGAACAAGCATATTTGCAGAAGTGAGAGTAAGTCAAGGCCTATACATCAAAATCTAAGGCACATTAATTGCAAATTCCATTGCAGATTCTAAAAGAAAGAAGCATATGCACAAGTGAATTCAGAGAGAAATTGCTCTGACATAAACTCTATATTTCAGATTCAGGTCTAACTAACAGTGTTATGGAAACCCTGCACTGAAATTGATCATGGAAGAATTTTCACAGAAGGCAATTAATTGCAATTTTGAAATCATAATTTATCAAATATATCTTAATAATATTAATTTCAGTCAAATGATGAATCAGACACTGACATGAAACTGAGTTTTTAGCAATTAGACTCTCATAATTTTGAAAAGAAACAATAAGAAAGATGCAAACAGTGAAAGTTAAGTAATTTGTTCATATTTCTAATTTCTAACCTCAAAAAGAAGCTTGTTGGCAAGCATATCCACAGCAAGTTGTTCATCTCCAAAGGAATTAACGCATGCTGTTCCACCACAAGAAGCTGTCCTGACCTTGAATGAAATAGTCCTTAATGCCTCTCCCATGCACATCAGAAGCCTAATAAGTCCTTTATCTGGTGTTGCCTTCGTCAGGAACTCTTCCTGCAATCACAAAAATAACATAAAGATGACATATTTATGTTATAACTTAAAATTAACATATACAACTAAAAATATTTGCTTTTGTTTCTAACTTACCAAGCTGTCTCCAATTTCGCATCTTGTCACTAAGGAAGCATTCTTCGCTTTTGAAACCTTGAGAGATGATCGTGGCACCAACCGCAATGATTCCCCAAATAATGAGCTAGACTTCAGACTCTGTCATGCATTTTAAATATCCATTTTCAACTTAAATTTGCAAATAAAACTAAAATTGTAATTTCATACATATTATATATAGTTCTTCAAGCTTCTCTCTTGTTCAGATATGCAAGTTCCGATGGTGCAATAATTATACCTCTGGGAACAAGTACAAGTGATGAATTGCTTGTCTTGCAGGAGTAGTCAGGAAAAGGATTTTTGAAATTAAATTAAAGAAAAGACTTTATACTTATAAATATTTGTATACCCTGAAAGTGGAGGAGGATGGAGAAGCTAAAGCTTTTGTGTGCTGAGAAGAAATACCAGGCAACAGAGCTCCACGAGCACAGCAAGCTATACCAGTCTCCATGTTTAAGTGTATCTGCTGCTGTTGTTTGTGGGTATTGGTTATAGTTTTTTTTTGTTAATGTTCTGTTAGGCGTAGGAAATCTTGGAATTGAGCGAGAGACTGGAGTGGATAAGCAGTTAACTGGGTAGTGCCACGTGGATGGTGCTGAATAGATTTGATGGATGATCAAGTGTGCATTTGGGTGAGGCTAATTATAATCTCTCAAATATTTGTGGCTCTGGTCTTATAAAAAAGAGATATAAGGTACTAAAAGCAAAGCCCTCTTCCAGTGTTTTTTGTTTTTCGGTTTCTACTTTACGTATCGATACATTAAGTTACTATAGTTTCGACGATAGGATGTAACAGAACTCGCATCTCCATGCTTCATAGAATATTGTGCCACTTGAGAAAACTAACTTCTGAAATTATTTTCATACGCAAGAAAAGAGATGGGTGTTAAAACAGAACAACCTGTAGACGAAGTTTATTCAGCACTACAGAAATTATTGGCTTAAAAATATATACGGGATTCTTAATATTTACTCAAGCCAACTATTTCAGAAACCAAGTAGAATGAAACGGTAAACAAAAACCCAGCAATCGATTATAAGGTTAACAAGATCATTACAAAATTTCAGTCCTCTCTGAGGATCATTGTTTGATACAACAGTAAAAATCATAAAAGAGCAGTATTGAGAAATATAAAGATGCGGAAAACGAGCTTCCCAAGTTCTCCTCTTAAAGGTCTATGGATCATGTGAAGGTAACAGCCAACTAGTCTACTATGATACACGTATGAAATGGTGATTTCTCTTCAATAACTAAAAAATGTTGTTTAAGCAGGAAATTTGCCATCCTTTTCTCTTGAATCAGGGTATTCTACCTGGTTGCAATCCATGTAGTAGTAGCATAGTGTTTGATCTTATGACAATATCCAGTCAGCATTCATGGCCATAATACCGGCAACTTTCAACTATAAGTTCATAAAGCTGTAACCCCATTTATTAAATTCATAGTGACATCAACGGTGTTACCCAATTCAATAGCTGCTCCCACATAGTTATGGGGTGTCAGTTCCAAAAGATAAGCCTTTGTTTCTTTTGGCAATTCCAAGCCTTCAATGAATTCTCTTATACTTTCTTTGGTTACAGCTCTTCCCCTAGTTAGTTCTTTTAGCTTCTCGTAAGGCTCTGGAACACCATAACGGCGCATTACCTACACAAAATTAGTCAAAATAAAAATGTAAGGAGGACAATTTTATAGTAGGAGACTAAGTACAGTACTGGATGCATAAAAAAGTTCAAGCTTCAGTATTTAAAAGTGTATCTATCTCAGAGATCTAAGAGATCATGACCCGTTAAAAAAAGGAGAAAAATATACAAAAGATTCAAAGGTACATACAGTCTGTATTGGTTCAGCAAGCACCTCCCATGAGTGGTTCAAGTCTTCGCTTAAGCGACTTTCATTCACCTAAATGAAGCATATGTGATCAAAACAGATACCAATCAGAAAATTACAAGGATATTAAATTTAACAGCTAACCATGTATTCCACGCCTCTACTAGGGATAAGAAGCACTGCGATTATATCATATTGCATACCTGAAGCTTTCCAATTCCTTGCAATGCACTTTTGTACGCAAGAAGAGAATGGCCCAAGCCCTCCCCCATATTCCTTAAAACAGTGGAGTCAGTCAAGTCACGCTGAAAATAGAACACAAAACATAAGAACTATTATTGCCAAGGCAGAAGAAAAACTAATTAAATAGCTGACGGCCCAATGCCTATGATCTATACAATGTTTGCAAAAATTAAATAAACTATGAGTAACAATTTGGAGGATAGACAAACAGGAATGGCACATAAAAATAGGTTAAAAAGAAGTCTACTATGTCTTACCTGCCAGCGTGAAATTGGTAGCTTCTCACTGAGATGAGATAACCCTCCATTGGCTTTACCAAGATTACCTTCGCTATTTTCAAAATCAATAGGATTTACTTTGTGAGGCATGGTTGATGACCCAATCTCACCAGCCTTAGTTATCTGCTTCAATTGTGAAGAATGAGTCCCTTTCTTATAGAGGATAACTATTCAACAATATCAATCTAACACCAGAATACCTACCTGCTTAAAGTATGCTAAGGATATGTAGCCCCATATATCTCGATCAAAATCAATCAATATATTGTTAAATACAATAATTGCTTGAAAAAGTCTTGCCATATAGTCATGTGGTTCAATCTGCAGAACATGTATAAAGACAAATCGTCAAATAATATAAAAGACAAATCATCAAATTATATTATTAAACAGAACAAAATTTAAAAGAAATGAAAAGGGGATGAAGAAAATGTATGTAGGAACTTTATCATACAGTCACTCAAAGGTATGTCTCGTCCACTACTTAATGCAGATTTTTTATGCAAGTAGTTTCAAAGTTTATATTTACAACCTTTGAAAAGGCTTTACACTTTGTATTCCATATTTAATCATTTATATGCAAAGAAAGCATTTGAGCAGTTACTGAGCAATGTTTGGGACACATACATGAAATTATGAACTAGTTGACTACTTTTTAGTCTCATATACAAGTCGAAATACATTTATGATGTAAAATCAGAAGTCAGACTTATTATCTAATAGGAATCTCATTAAATAGAGAAAGCCAGATGATGTACCTGAGTAACATAGGGATTGAAATACAATCCAAGAGATTCCACAAACTCTTTAGCAATTAGAGGCCAATTGACATTTGGATATGCAACAATATGTGCATTATAATTTCCAACAGCACCAGCAAACTTTCCCTTTATCTTAACTTGAGAAATTTCCTGCCTTTGTTCACTTAACCTAGCAGCAAAAACTGCCATTTCCTTTCCCAAAGTTGTGGGTGAAGCTGGCTGAAAAAAAGTCATGAATTTATGATTCAAAAAGTGTCAAAAGTAAACTACATTAAAATATGTCACAGATTCTAAAACAAAAAACAATTTTGATGCCAAAGAAAATAACACAGTTTATAAAATTAATCAAGATTCGGATGAAAATTTTATATATAAAAAAACAATGTTTCCAACAGCTTTTTGGGAATTGAAAATCAGATAAAGCCTTGCTGTATGGGAAAATGGCATTTCAGTGATCATTCCACTAAGGGATAGCTCTCTTACCTGTCCATGAGTGCGAGAAAGCATTGGAATGGATGCATTATCTTCAGCCATTCTGCATATTGCTTTGATCAATTCATCCATTACAGGAAACATAACCTTGTTCATTGACTCTTTCAGCATTAATGCATGGGCCAGATTGTTGATATCCTCAGATGTACAAGCGAAATGGAAAAATTCAAGGACCTGCATTGCAGAAGACAGAAAGAGATGGTATGGTTATAAAGTCACAAAACTTTCAACAATAATTCTGCACTCGAGAATTACATAGCTGGATAGAAGCAACTAATGTGATATTTGAACCTTAGCAATCTCTGGGTGAGATTGGCATTTCTTTTTCAAGAAGTATTCCACAGCTTTTACATCATGATTTGTCACTTTCTCAATATTCTTAACCTCCAAGGCATCATCCAAGCTAAACCCATCAATCAATCCTTGCAAGAAAGACTGAGCCTCTTCACTAAAGTTGGGGATCTCAATGACTTCAGGAATTTGTGAAAGCTTCAGCAGCCATTTAACCTGAAATAGAAACGGCACCAAAATGTTAATAACAGAATTAAAGTTATCAGCACATGGTGAGACTCCACATAGAAAAGACAAAATCTAATAATAAACCCTGCATGCTCTGGTTCTACAAAGCACCAACAACTCTAGCACATAAAAATTCAAATGCTATTAGACTAGATGGAAGTAAACTTAAACCCTATTATAATTTAGGTCACTAGATCCACCAGAGCCCACAGTTAGAGCCAACAATGCTATACGGCAGCTCATAGCAACAACAAATAAGTACCCTTAACCATTTGAGCTCAGATGTTAACATACCTTAGTCAGCCTGAAGACTAGTAGAAGTCGAATTGAGCTAATTAGAAGCTCCTTCTCAGTTTAGTCTTAGCTACTTCAAAAAAATTCCTAGGTTTATTTGTTCATCGTGGCACAAGAATTTACTCCACAATCCAATCCAAACAGGCATCTACACGCCATCTCTGAATTATGTTACCAACATCAGACTTCTTAACAGTACTCTTAAATGCAAGCATTCCTAGATTTTTAGTTAGCCCAAATTAAGCTTAAAATTGGTATTTTTAAAATCTTCCACGCACCCCAAAAGCACATGCACAAGAAAATCCTAAATTTCATAGGAAACCTACTTCAAAGCACATCCAAATTCAAATTCCAATACAGGGAAAAAAAATTACAAATTAAACAAAACCAATGTAAATAGCCGTTACAAGTCGAAATGAAGGTACCTCAACTAGAACCCGATAATAGATTAGCCCGTATTCACTCATATGAGGAGACAAGTCTTTCACTTTACCCCAATACCGCCCATCCAAAGGAGACAACGCCGTTAAACTCGATAGCTCAAAATCCCGCGCAGCCATCTTCATGAACAACAAAATCAGCAATCAATATTTACATTAAAAAAAGAGAAAAAAAAAACGAAGCGAAATGAAAGGAAACCAATTGAATATAGACCTTAGAGGTAGAGACAGAGGTTTCTTTGAGAGTTGATTTGCAAGACAAATCAGCGCGAGAGAATATTTCCGGGAAGCGAAGCGAAGCATTTGAATGATTAAAGAAGCAACTTGATTTCTTAAGTGTTGGCGTGGTTAAACATGAGAACTGACTGACAGTGTTCAAAACCCTAATAGAAGAAGAAGAAGCTGTAAACTCCATTAACAACCAAAAGAGCAGAGAATAGTGCAGTATAGTTTCAGTGCTTCCCGGTATTTTCACTTCGCGTCTGTCTCCCAAGAAAACCTAACTTTAACTCCAGTTCTTTTTTTTTTTTTTTTTTTTTCTGGCGTTTTAGGCACAATATTGCTTTACCCAGCTTTCTTGCGAAAATTTATTTTTTCAGAAAAATAAAATTTCAAAAATATAATTATATGATACAGAAATTTTGTGTTTGATTATAAATTTTTTTTAGAAGGTACAATAATTGTATTCAGTAAATTTGCAATCAATTGTTAATTATAATAATACTCTTATATATATTACTTGATATCTAAAAATTATACCATATATAAATATAAATTTTTAGAAATATATAAATATAGATATCATGTTGTTGCCATTTCCATGTATAATTTATAAATAGAATTATATAATTTAATACAAAGATCTTATCCTTATTCAGAATAGAAATTTAATAAACAACTTACTAATGTTTAAGATTATTTTCCTGAATTATCATATGTGAAGGTATTCATTTGATTTGGAAAAAAAATAATAGACTAATAAAAAAATTAGAATTTTATGGGTGTATATAAGATTTTCGAGCACATTAAATTTTATTATTTTAATTTTGTGACATTTTCAATTTTTATTATGACCCGTGACACTTCAATTTATAAAAATTATATCTATTAAACATTTAAATTTATAAAATTATTTTATTGAATACTCTAGCCAAGTAAAATTAGATAAATTAAACACGAAAAAATATTCAAAATGTCCTTTGAATTTGGGCAATGAAATACCCCGAAATTTTTATTTCAAAATTAATTTTTATTTAAATTTAATCGTTAAATTTTGTAGCCAATAATATTAAGCCACGTAATATTTATTGGGACAGAAAAATCATTTTTGGTTCGCTCTAAATTTTTCGATTAAAGATCGGACCAATTATTTTACCGAATTAGACCCGAATCGGATATTTTCGAAAAATACTGTGCGTCACTATTTTTTTTTCCTCGGCAACTTACCTTGGACGGTTTGTTTTATTTAATTATTAAAAAAAATTTTATTATTTTATTTAATCATTTTGTTTTTGAAAAAAAAAAAAATTCTTTTTAATCGTCTCCTTCTTCTCCATGGAGCCGACACTCCATCCTCCTCTCATCTCTGCCTCCTCTCTCTGCTGCACAGCCACCATCACTGCCGCCATCTCCACTGCAGCCCACTGCCTCCTCCAGCCACGCCGGCCACCACTCCTTCTTCTTCTTTCTTTCTTCCTCTCCTTCTCCCTGCCGCTCGCTGTCTCCCTCTCTGCGACTGCAGCACCACAGCAGCTCCAGCTCTCCCTGCCGCTGCAACTGCCAGACCACCAGTAGCAGCAGCGCCGCCTCCTCCCTTCCA